>CAUYLG010017440.1:0-53862 GCA_963573385.1 Cacajao melanocephalus
AGCTGGACCTTCCCGGTTCAGCTGTGCTTACTGTGAAACTCTCAGTCCTCAGCGCTTCCAATTGCTGTTCTCCTTGTGGGGTTGGGACCAGCCGAGCCGGACTCAAAGGGCACCCCCGTCCCATATACTCCGCGCTGAAAAGCGCCGTGCTGGGGCGCCGACAAAACAGCCGCACCGGCCAAAAAAGTCGCGCTGGCGACCCGTGTGGCTCCTCCGCCGGGAATCTCCCAGTCTGTGGGCAACAAAAATTCGTCTGAAAGTGCGGCGTCCACTTGCTCTCTGTGCTTTCACTGGGAGCTACAATCCTGAGCTGTTGTTAATCGGCCATCTTGGATCTCTCTCCTACATTTTTATTTTTATAAAAAAATTATCACAGCTTTCAAAGGATTAATTTCTCCAAACTCTTACTGAAAAGAGTTATTGAACTCTTAGCTGGCTACAAATGATTGATCTCTGCTAGTTAAAAATAAAAAATCTTCCTGGCTTCTTGGTGTCAACGTGTGCAATTCCAATAATGATTATGCTATATATTTATATGGGGGCTAATATACCATTTGCACATAATTTTATCTTTTTAAGCTTCCCAACGTTACTTAACTGGTGGTTGGTGGGGAGGGGATGATCTGGAAGGATGATAAATTAAGACTGCCTCTCATTTTAAATCATAAAATGGGCATATGATGAATCAGAGCTGAAACACAATCATCTTGAAAGAAAAGATTGCTAGGTTGAATGTTTATTCTGCTTTTAGCCCTTTGAGGAATTGTAACGCTGCTTTCCACAATGGTTGCACTAATTTACACTTCTACCAATAGTGTATAAGTGTTCCCTTTTCTCTGCAACCTTGCCAGCATCTTTTTTTGTTTGTTTTCTACTTTTTAATAGTAGCCATTCTGAGTGGTGTAAGATGGTATCTCAACGGTAGTTTTGATTTGCATTTCTCTAATAATCAGTGATACTGAGCTTTTTGTATTTTCCAGAGGAATATAAATCACTCTACTGTCAAGATACAGGCACATGAATGTTCATTGCAACACTATTTACAATAACAAAGACTGGGAATCAACCTAAATGCCTATCAGTGATGGATTGGTTAAAGAAAATGTGGTACTATAAACCACGGAATACTATGCAGCCATAAAAAGAACGAGATTGTGTCTTTTGAAGGAACATGGGTGGAGCTGGAGGCCATTATCCTTAGCAAACTAAGGCAGGAGCAGAAAACCAAATACCATGTGTTTTCACTTATAAGTGGGACCTAAATGATAAGAACTCATGAACATAAAGAAGGGAACAATAGACACTGGGGTCTATTTTAGGGTAGAGGTGGGAGGAGGGAGAGGAACAGAAAAGATAACTATTGGGTACTGGGTGACAAAATAATCTGTACAACAAACCCCCATGACACAAATTTCCCTATGTAGCAAACCTGTGCCTGTACCCCTAAACCTAAAATAAAAGTTTTTTTAAAAAAGAAAGAAAAGATTGAATTTAAGGTGTTAAGAAAGAATGTCTGTGCCAATCAGGAGAAGAATGAAATCTAAAGTCTTCACTAATGCCTACATTTTCACTGCTGCATGATCTGGCTCTCACCTACTCCTCCAGTTCTTTCTCTGCTACTTTTTCTAATGTGCGTGGCCCCAGCTGCACCGTTCTGCTTGCCGCTCCTGCAGCACTCACAAAGCTTGCTCTTGCCTCAGGGTCTTTGCACTTGTGGTTGCTTCTGCCTGGAAGGCTCTTCCCTTGATACTTACTCTGATCATGGCTCATTCGCTGGCTTTCTTTAGCTCTGCTCAAACGTACTTCTTTAGAGAGGCCTTCCTGACCAGCTCAAAAAGGATTTCCATCACTTGTTATCTCCTTCCATGTTTCATTTGTTTTCATAACACATCACCAACTGATGAATTTTATACATATACAATTTTACATGTATGTTATGTATTATATACTGTATTTTTTAGATCAGTTTTGGGTTCACAGCAAAATTAGGAAGGTATAGAGATTTCCCACATGCCCCCTTCCCTGAAACAAACACAGCCTACCCCATATCAGCATCCTCCATGAGAGAGACACATTTGTTACCATTGATGACCCTATATTGGCACACTGTCATCACACAAAGTTTATAGTTTATCTTCGGGATCATTCTTGGTGTTCATTCTGTGGGTTTGGATAAATGTATAATGACAAGTATCCACCATTTTGGTATCGTACAGAGTGTTCTCACTGCCCTAAAAACCCTCCATGATCTACCTACACATCCCTTCTTCCTCCAGCCCTTGGCAACCACTTATGTTTTTAGTGTCTCTATAGCTTTGTCTTTTTGAGTGTCATGACGTTGAAATCATCAGGTGTGGCACCTTTTCAGATTGGCTTCTTTCACTTAGCAGTATACATTTAAGTTTCCTCAATGTCTTCATGGCTTGATTCATTATTACTTTTTAGTGCTGAATAATATTCCATTGTCTGGATGTACCAGAGCATATTTGTCCATTCACCTACTCAAGGACATCTTGGTTGCTTCACAAGTTTTGGAACACAAATGTATTTTGCTCTTTATTTATTTATTTGGTCTCTTTTCCCATCCCTCCAGCATGGGGAGTATGTCTATTTGTATACTCTTACATCCCAATGGCTAGTATACTGATTGTACATGGTATGTGCTTAAAAATATTTTATTGAATGAAGAATTAAGGAAGGAAAGTAAAAAATACAGAAAAGAGATCAAATGAATGAGCACTTGAAATAACTGTAATATACCATATAGGAAGAGGTATTCCCAGGTTAAAGAACTCAATCTGTCCAGTCACAGCAGCAAGGATGGGACCTGAAGACGTTGCTTCATCAGTGACTAAGTGTGCGGACAGAATTTCTGTTTAAAGGACATCATGATCAACGAAGAGGACAGCAGGAGAGAAGATATTTGCATTTTCTAAAATAAGGGATTGGTGTCAGGAGTCACTAGTACCTTTGAGTCAACAAGTAGAAGATGGCAGTCGCAAAAGGGAAACACAGACAAGGGACATGAGCGGGTAATTTATACAGCAGGAATCCCAAGATGCTAGCAAGTGTAAAACACGTTTAAAATGGTTCTAATCAGAGAAATGCAAAGAAATCTATGATGAGTTGTCAGTTTGTAAGAGTAGACTTGAAAAAATTAGGAGGTAGGATGATGGGGCTATGAGGGCAAATGGACCTTTGTCTGGTGCTG
The DNA here is from genome assembly GCA_963573385.1 of Cacajao melanocephalus. Taxonomy (NCBI): domain Eukaryota; kingdom Metazoa; phylum Chordata; class Mammalia; order Primates; family Pitheciidae; genus Cacajao; species Cacajao melanocephalus. Next base: position 3,212 of record CAUYLG010017440.1, read on the forward strand.
GTGGCAAGATAGACAGATGGAGTCATGGGTTTAGGTGTATATCACATCCCGGCAGGGCAAACAGAGGAGAATTCATCCTGGTGGAGAGGAGCTGAAATGAGCCAGCCACCGGTGATACAGGTGTGAGTAGGGAAAGTGTGGGGGAAGCTCACCACTCAGGGCCAGATGTGCATATACAGACCCAGATCAATCTGAAAACCACTGCTTCTCCCCCAGAAAAAGTAGAAAAAAGATTGAAGTCTATGTCACAATATGAGTTTAAAATGAAATAGCATACCTGGCCCATTTAATATCCAAAGCAGATGATTTTTAATGCCTCTTTCTCCTGTACAACTAAAATTAGTTTCATTAATAATCAAGAAATGAAATGAATAATAATGGCCAGAAAAGAAACAAACAGTAAAGTTTTTTTCTACTGAATTTTGTATAATTATGATGATTAAAAATTAAAATAAAATAAATATTATGGTACAAACAGGAACTATTAATAGATTAGTATGTTTAAATTATTTAAACAAAGAAACCCATATACTTGCATATTAGTCTATTACAGTAATAGATAATCACATTACAGTTTCTGTTTTGGAGCCTTAGTTTCTACAAATTTGTCACTGCCTTCATCAAAATAGCAGTACTAGAAAGAGTAATCAATCTATCTTCACTCATGAAGGAATAATAATTATCCATTTTGTTTTTGAAGAGTTTATTTCACATGAAACAGCAGGTATATGCATCGATAGAAAAGATCTTAAACATGAGAATAAATTTGGCAATGAATCATACACATGCCATTTCACAATAAATTCCAGAAATTTTAGAGGCAAATGGAAACTCCAACTGGTTGTATAGAATGACAGAATAGAAGTAACCCAATTTCTGTTTCTTCATTTTTACAATCACTGTGCTATCTTGGTTAATTCGAATCTAGTGTCCATACCTTTATGAATTTACTTTCAAGAGAAGTGTGTATAGCTAAATCTGTGTCTGTTGGGGGCTGACTATAATAAACACGAGTTCTCCAAATTACTTCAGTGTACAATAAAATGTCTATTCAAGTATAAGTAATAGAAATGTGCCAATTTAAAGCTCACATGTACGTTACTAAACTCAACGGAAGTGATGAGAACTTAGACTCCCATAAAAAGATATTTTTGAGAGAGGTGTGTATCATCAGTGGCATTGCTTAGAGTTGCTGTAACAGTGATTATAAAACCAGATCATCTCTTAATGTTATTATTTTTAAATTCTCCTGACAAGATACTCCCTTATTATGGCCTGCATCTGAGGCAGATTGCTACCATTGCTCCTCTCTAGGGACATGCTGTTTATAAGCAAAGAATAATTCACATGGGACCTGCAAAGAGGCTTGAGGGAGAGGCGTGGTGAGAAAATAAGGTGGAGGCAGAGCCAGGGGAGCCCAAGGAGGGGTGAAGTGGGACCAGGTTTATACAGCCTGGGCAACAACTCTCCACTCCAATGTGATTAATTGTCAACAGCGGTGGAATGGCAGCTTTGACCGAGGCACTGGCCTATGGGCTTTTAAGCAAACAAGTAAAAGACAACAACTGCAACAGAAAACAATGGGCAAAAGTTATGAACAGGGAACTTTCAGAAGAGGAATTCCAAAAGGCTAGCACACATATCACACGTTTAAAATTGTTGGTAACCAGAGAAATGCCAAAAAACAAAAACAAAAACAAAAAAAACTACAATGTGACATCACAGGATTAGGCTTGAAAAAATTAAGAGATGGGATGATGGGGCCTTAAAGGTGAATGAACTCTTGTCCAAGAGCTGGTGGCAGAATGGATGTATTGGTAGCATGGCCGTCATTTCTTCCTCACATCAGCCTGCTCAGTAGGTAGAATAAAATGAGGCAAACAATCTCATTAGCAGTTTTGGTATGGATTATATGCTGGAATGAAAACATTTTGGATACTATTGTTCTGAATAAAGTATATAATTAAAATTAATTTAATCTTTTTCTTTTTTCTTCTTTTCATGTGGCCACAAGAACATTTAAAATAACACACATCTCACATTGTATTTGTACTAGACACAGCTGGTCTATAGGTTATAGCTCTTCGTAAACATGACTAACCTCACCGTGTTTTATTTATAAGACAAGGTTTTAGATAGTCATAATAATGAATAAAGGATATAAAAAATGTTGGATTATTTTAAGTGTAACATGATTTCAGGAATTTCAAAATCCTAAGATTAATATCCGGTAGGTATTTGGCCACACCAATTCAAAGTAGCAACTTTGAAGTAAACATTCACATTTCTGTCCACTGCCATTAACTTCTCTGATTTCTTCATATGTAATGTGGGAATAATAATGAATGTATTTAATTCTACAATAGTCTAGCATATTTCAGTTTGAACTAGTCACTTTTCTTTTTCTGAAATGGAGTCTCACTCTGTGGCTAGGCTGGAGTGCAGTGGCGTGATCTCAGCTCACTGCAACCTCCACCTCCCGGGTTCAAGCGATTCTTCTGCCTTAGCCTCTCAAGTAGCTGGGACTACAGGTATACACCATCATGCCCAGCTAATTTTTATGTTTTTAATAGAGACATGGTTTCACCGTGTTGGCCAGGATGGTCTCAACCTCTCGACTTTATGAGCTACCCGCCTCAGCATCCCAAAGTGCTGGGATTATAGGTATGAGCCACTGTGCCCAGCCTACTAGTTACATTTCAAGTATTCAGTAGATACACATGGCCATTTCAAGTATTCAGTAGACACACGTGACTATCATGCTAGATAGTGCAGCTGTACAGAATATTCAAACACTGAAGACACCAGCAAACACCAGCAGCATTTGGGTTATGTAGCACTTGGATCTCCTAGCAAGGTAAATTGCACTGCACAAAATTGCTTTTGAAACTGCCAAAGAACTAATTTAGCTACGAAAACTTCTTATTTCTTGGAACACTACTCATAGGATTTATATAAAGCATGCAATGCATACAAACGTTTTACTATGTAGTTTACCTGGCAGAGTGAATTACCACTAGCAGCAGATGAGCCATGAACACCCACAACAGGTGACAACTACAGGTGGCTCTGACTGAGACCAGTGACCACTCTGTTCCTGTCCCAGTTTCCAGAAATGTCCACCTTAACCTTGGCCTCTCAAGTTAGCCTTTGCTTGACATCAGTGGATTCCTTTGAACAAGTAATAACTCTATGTGGACTGTTAGACTTTAACTATTGTGGGAGAATTAATACCACTTTCTTCCAGTTTTCCCTATTTCTTGACGGATTTTTCTTGGGATTTTTAAAAACATATACATTTCTGGAGAAATGCCAGAAAGGAATTCCTGCATGGAAACACCTCCCTTTACTTATCCTCTAGCTTTGATACTAATTACAGTGGCTGCAATGAAGACAATTTGTGTCCATGGATGGCTGTGTGGATGTGGAAAAGACTTTGGAGACTACAGATTACTTTATCTTGACTCTCTTTGACAGATTTAAAGTTTTTCTTTGCTTTCAGCTCAGCCTTTTGTTGCTCTCACAGATACACTTCATTTGTGTTAATCATATAACTTCTTGAATAGTAGGAGATAATTTAATGGGAAGGGGGTACAGAGAATTCTCCTACTAACAAAAGTTAAATACTGGGAAATTGGATCAATAAGTGGCCTTATTGCCATTATCCTAACCTTGTTGCATAGCAACAAAAGCACTAAACTGAGAACAAACCTATGGTTTTCACATACACCTCTCTCCTTGAACAATGTTATGTCTTATCATGGAATCGATTTGCATCAAAAGCATATAGGGTACACCTAAAACTCAAAATTCCTTGTCTTAAGAGGAAGGGTAAGATGTAGCAAACTACTGTTAAAATTTATTCCAAAATGAAGCTATCTTACATGAATAGACTGCAAGTTTAGTATTTTACAAAAGAAAATAACTAAAGTGAAAGGTCTCATAAAATTCTTATGGAATGAAATCATGACCTAAGTTAAGTGGTTAATCAAAATTTGTGGAGAAATATAAAAATGATAATAATACTCTATTTTAATTTAAAATATATAAACATGTGTTCAGTAATCTTTTGATGTAGAACCAATGTCTCTTCTTCCTGTATGGTCTGTTGACTGGAGTCCCTCCTTAACTTTCTGAAAGAAAACATGCCTATAAAGTGTTTTCCATGTTTCTCTCAGAATCTTTCAATGGAGCTAGAACTTACAGCAGTGTCAAAACGTGAATGCAGAAACAGTCTAGATTTGTAAGATTTCAGATTTTCTTCTTATCTTTTCTAGTTGTCTTGACTGAATGTAATTTTTCAAGTTTACTTTTAATATCATATAGTAAAATTATCTTTTTGGTGTATAGTTCCATAAATATTAACACATGCATAGATGCATGTAACCACCACTATAATCAGGATACAGAACAGCTCTATGACTCCTCAAAATTCTCACATACTATCCCTTTATGGTGATTCCTTCACTCCAATCCATAACCCTGGCAACCTCTGATGTAATCTCCATCATTATAGTTTTGTCTTTTCAAGAAAGTTATATGATGGAATTATAGAGTGTGTAACCTTTCAGTCTGGCTTCTTTCACTCAGCACAATGTCTTTGAGATTCATCCAAGTTGTTGCATTTTTCAATAATTCATTTCTTTTTATTGCTGGTTAACCAGCAGTGGTATGGATGCACCATAGTTTGTGTACACATTCACAAACTATGGTATTTGGGTTATTTCCAGCTTTGACTAGTATGGATAGAGCTATGTACAGGGTTTTGTGTCAACATAAATTTTTATTTTTTCTAGGAATGAAAAATAGTGCTGGGTCATATATTAAATATAGGTTTAACTTTATAAGAAGCTGAAAAAGTGCATTTCGTGAGTGCATTTCTACATGTAATTAGTAAAGTTCCAGTTGCTATGATTCACACTAGCACTTGGTAATGTCAGAATTTCTAATTTTAGCTGTCCTTATATGTGTGTAGTGGTATCTCATCATGGTTTAAGTCTGGGTTTCCCTAATGGCTAATAGTGTTGCATGTCTTTTCATATTTTTATTTATCATCCTCATAGCCTCTCTGGTGAAGTATCTGTTCATGTCATTTACCTATTTTTAAATCAGTTCATGTCCATTTACCTATTTTAAAATTGGATTATTTTCTTACAGTTGAATTTTGAGAATTCTTTATATATTATTAATAAAGTATTTTGTTAATATGTAATTTGCAAGCATTTTCCCCCAGTCTGTAGCTTTTCTTTTCATCCTTATAACAATTTTGTTTTGTAAAGGGAATTTTAATATTTTCTAAAACTCCAATCCATCCATGTTTTCTTTCACGGAGCACAGCTTTTGTGTCCTAAGAATTCATTGCCTACCCTGGGTCACAGAAATGTTCTCCAAGGTTTTCTCCTAAAAGTTTTATAGTTTTACATTTTATATTTAGATCTCTGATCCACTTTGAGTTAATTTTTGTATGAGGTGTGGGGTACATGTCAAAGTTCATACTTTTGTATGTGGATGTCCAATTGTTTCAACACATTTGTTGAGAAACTATTGTTCCTCCATTCCTTTGTCTTTGGACCTTTGTCAAAATCAGTTGACCATGTGCCCCTGGCTGTGGTCAATGGCCAAACTGACCTGCCTTTTGGGTAAATGTCTTCAAGTCATAGAGCCACCACATGCCCATCCCTGCAACTGGAGATATTGCCAGGTGGCCCCAGTAAGCCAGTTCTCAAGTCAGTCAACACATCATGCACTGCATCCCTAGCCAGAGAAACAACCCAGTCGTCCTGCTCCCATGTGTACATGCATGCCCCTTGCCTATAAACCAACTTGGTAAGCCTACTCCTGGCTAAGCCACAGTACTGCCACCATATACTTCTATAACCTAGGTCACTGAGGCACTCACAAACAGCACTAACATAAACTACAGCTGAAGAAAATGCATGAACATTGTACCACTCTGTCCCAGAACCAAAGCCAGTATACCTTACCTAGCCAACACCCTAGGACCCATCTATAGGAATAAGTCTTTATGAAAGCTATTTTATAAAAATGGAAGAGGAAACTTATTCCATTAGATGAGGAGATATAAACGCAGTGACACAATAAACATGAAAAAGCAAGGAAACATGACACCTCAAAGAAGCGTAATAATTATTTAGGAACAGATTCCCAAAGAAAAGAAAATGTACAAAATGCCAGAGAATCATTAATAATTAAAAATAATAATTTTGAGGGAACTCAGTGAGATACAGGAAAATACAGAGAGACAATTCAAGGAAATCAGGAAAATTAATGATTTGAATAAGAAATTCAACAAAGAGATATAAAAAACCAAACAGAAATCTTGGAGCTGAAGAATTTCATGAGGGAAATAAACAGTAAAACCAAGAGCTAAGACTAGATCAAGCAGAAACAAAAAATTTCTAAATGTGAAGAAAGGGCTTTTGAAATAACCAAGATGGAAAAGAAAGAAAGAAAAATGTCTAAAGGACTTATGGGATACCATAAAGCAAACAAATATCACATTATGGTAGTTTAAGAAGGAGAAGAGATAAGAAAGGACATGAAAGCCTATTTAATAAAACAAAAACTGAAAACGTCTCAAATCTTGGGAGACATATGAGCATTGAGGTTCAGGAAGTTTAAAATTTCTAAATATATTGAATTAAAAAACTTCCACCCTGGGGCATATTATTGTAAATTTGTCAAAACTTAAAGACAAAGAGAACATTCTAAAAACAGAAAGAGAATGCATCAAGTCACATATGAGGAAATCTACACTAGATTAACAGATTTCTCAGCAGAAACGTTACAGGCAGAGAGAAAATGGTATGATATAGTCAAAGTGCTGAAAGAAAAAAGACTTAGAACCAAGAATTCCATACTCAGAAAAACTATCCTTCAAAAATGAATGGAGAAATAAAGTTTTTTCCAGACAAACAAAAATGGAATTCATGACCACTAGACTGGCTTTACAAGAAACAGTAGGGAGACCTTTATCTGGAAGCAAAAGAATGATATCTACCTTCATGAAAGCACATGAATGTGCAAAGCTCACTGGCAGAACAGACACATAAAGAAGAAAGAAAAAGTAGCCAAAATGCATCATTACAGAAAACCACCAAACCACAAAGATAAAAAATACTGGAGGAAGAAATAAAAAATGTGCAAAGCCATCAGAATACAAATAACAAAACTGAAACAGAGTAAGTTCTCACCTATTAATAATAACCTTGAATCTATCACATTCTTCAATTAAAATATATAGACTGGCTAAATAAATTTTAAGAAAAACAAGATCCACCTCTCTGCTGCAAATCAGTAGTGATTCTATACATGAACATGAACTAGCACAAAAAGAAATCAAGAAAACAATCCAATTCACAATAGCAAAGAAAAAAGTACTGAGAAATAAATTTAACCACAGTAGTGAAAGATCTCCACAAGAGAAACAATAAAATATTGATGAAAAAAAATTGAACAAAATAAAACAAAATAGAAGGATATTCCATGTTTATGGATTGAAAGAATTAATATTGTTATAACGACCAGACTACCCAAAACAATATACAAATTCAATTCAATTCCTATCAAAATGCCAATTACATTCTTCACAGAAACAGAAAAAAAATCCTAAAATTTGTTTGGAACCACAAAATACTTCAGGTAAGCAAAGCAATCTGAGCAAAAAGAGCAAAGCTGGAGGGACTACACTACCTGACTTCAAAATATACTACAAAGTTATACTAATGGAAACAGTGCAGTAATGAAATAAAAACAGACACAGACCAATGTTAAAGAATAGAGAATGCAAAAATAAATGCAAAACAATTTTTTGGGAGTCTTTTGGTTTATCTAAGATCATGTCATCTGTGAACAGGATGATTTTGACTTCTTTTTGTTTGTTTGTTTTTACAACTTGAGTGCATTTTATTCCTCTTACCTAATTGCTCTGGCCACGACTTCTAATATTGTGTTTAATAAAAGTGGTGAAAGTGGGAATTCTTATCTTTTTCCAGATCTTTAAGGAAAGTCTTTTGATGTTTTCCCCATTCAGTACAATGTTGGCTATGAGCTTATCATCTATACCCTTCATTATTTTGAGATATGTTTCTTCTATAGCCAGTTTGTTGAGGGTTTTTATTATAAAAGGATGTTGAATTTTATCCAATGCTTTTTCAGTACCTATTGAAATTGTCATATGATTTTTCTTGGTTCCATTAATGTGATATATTTCAATTATTGATTTGCATATGTTGGGCCATCTTTGCATTCCTGGCATAAATCCTACTTGATTATGGTGAATGATCTCTGTAATGTGTTGTTGGATTTGTTTTGCTAGTAATTTGTTGAAAATCTTTGCATCTATGCTTATCAGTGACATTGGACAGTAGTTTTCTTTTTCATTGTGTCCTTTTCTAGTTTTGGTATCGGGTAATGCTGGTTTTATAAAATGAGTTTTGAAAAAAATCCCTCCTCTTCAACTTTTTGGGATAGGTTGAGAAGAATTGGAATTAGCTCTTCTTTAAAAGTTTGTAAGAATTAAACGTGAAGCCATCCAGTCATATAGCTTTCTTCATTGGGAGACTTTTTATTACTGATCCAATCTCATTACTCATTATTGGTCTGTTCAGGTTTTCTGTTTCTTCCTTGGTAGGTTATATGGGTCCAGGAATTTATACATTTCTTCTAGATTTGCTGATTTTTGGTGGCTAGCTGTTCATAATAGTCTCAAGGATGCTTTCTGTTTATGTGGTATCAGTTTTCATTTCTAATTTTATGTGGACATTTTCTCCTGTTTTTTAATTAGTATAGCCGACTTTGTTAATTTTGTTTACCTTTTCATTTTGTTTATCTTTCATATTTTTTGTCCCAATTTTATTTATTTCTGCCCTGATCTTTACTATCTCTTTTCTTCTCTTGCCCCCTCTCCCCGCCCCAAGATGGAGTCTCACTGCCACCCAGGTTGGAGTGCAGTGGCACAATCTCAGCTTATTGCAACCTCTGCCTCCTGGGTTCAAGCGATTCTCCTTCCTCAGCCTCCTGAGCAGCTGGAACTACGGGCACACACCACTACACCTGGCTAATTTTGGTATTTTTAGTACAGACAGGGTTTCACCATGTTGGTCAGGCTGGTCTCAAACTCCTGACCTCAGGTGATCCACCCGCCTTGGCCTCCCAAAGTGCTGGGATTGCAGATGTAAACCACTGTGTCCGGCCACTACTTTTCTTCTGCTAATTTTGTGTTCGATTTGTTCTTGCCTTTCTAGTTCCTTGAGTTCATTGTTTGTTAGGTTGTTTATTTTATTTTATTTTATTTTTTACTTTTTTGAGGTAGGCATTTATTACTATAAACTTCCCTCTTAATACTGCTTTGGCTGGACTCCATAGGTTTTTGGTATGTTGTATTTCTATTCTCATTTGTTTCAAGAAATTTTTAAATTTTCTTCTTAATTTTTTCATTGACTCATTGATCATTCAGGAGCTTGTTGTTTAATTTCCATGTGTTTGTGTAGTTTCCAAGGTTCCTTTTGTTATAGATTTCTAGTCTTATTCCATTTAGTCAGAAAAGATACTTGATATAATATGAATTTTTTTGGAAAAATTTGTTGCGACTTCTTTTGTGGCTGAAGGTATGGTCAATTCTGGAGAATGTTACATGTGCTAATGAAAAGAAAGTGTGTTCTGCAGAACTTGGGCGAAATGTTCTGTAAATGCCAGGCCTATTTTGGTTTAGTATGTAGTTTAAATTCAATGTTTCTTTATTGATTTTCTGTCTAGATAATCTGTCCAATGCTGAGAGTTAGGTGTTGAAGTTTCCTCCCTTTATTGTATTACAGTCTATCCATCCCTTTGGATCTAATAATATTTGCTTTATATTTTTGGAAGCTCCAGTATTGGATGCATAAATACATAGAATTGTTATATCCTCTTGTTTAATCAACTCCTTTGTCATTATATAGTGCCTTTCTTTGTCCTGTTTTCCTTTTTACAGTCTTTGATTTGTAATCTATTTTATTTGCCATAAGGATAGCTATTCCTGCTCTTTTTTGGTTTCCATTTACTTAAGATATATTTTCCCACCCCTTCACTGCCAGTGTATGCATGTGTTTATAGGTGAAATGGGTTTCTTGCAGGTGGAATATATTTAAGTCTTGTTTCTTTATTCATTCTATCATTTTATGCCTTCTGATTTGAGGCTTGAGTCTATTTATATACAGAATTTTTATTGATAAGGGCTTACTACTGCCATTTTCTTGCTATTGTTTTGTAACTCTTTTCTTCCTTTCTTTCTGTCTTACCATCTTTCTTTGTGGTTAAGTGATTTTCTCTGGTTGTATACTTTAACTCTTTTTTTAAAAAAATTTTTAGTGAATCAATTACAGTTTTTTTGCATTGTAGTTACCAGAGTTACCAGGAGGCTTACAAAGAAATATTTTATAGATATAACAAATTATTTTGAAGAAATAACAACTTATTTTAGATCACAAGGAGAAGAATAAAAACAAAGAACATATTTAAAAATATTCTATACTTTAAGTCCATCTTCTCCACATTTAATTGTTTGTTGTCCAATTTACATATTTTTGTACTGCCTATCTTTCAGCAGGTTGATGTAGGTATTATTGTTTTTAATAAATTTCTCACTAAAGTTGTGAGTAGATTGCACAACTCAATTACAGTATTAGAGTATTCTGGGTTTGTCATGTACTTAATTTTGCCAGTGGGTTTTATATCTTTATGTGTTTTATTATTGTTTTTGTTTTGTTTTTGCGTGTTAGTATTTTTTTCTTTCAGTTTGAAGAGCTCTCTTTAGCATTTTTTGTCAGATGGGTCTGGTGACAAATTCTCACAGCTTTTATTTGGGAAAGACTTTTCTCCTTCATATTAGAAAAATAGTTCTGCTAGATATAATATTCTTGGATGACAGTCTTTTTTTTTTCCAGAAGTTTGAAAATGTCATTTTATTCCCTCTGGGCCTGTAGGATTTCCACTGAAAGATCTATTGCCAGATCAATTGGAACTCCTTTATATGTTATTTGCTTCTTTTCTCTTGCTGCTTTTAAAATTCTCTACTTATCTTTTATTCTTGAGCATTTATTTATTTTATTCTAGGGGTAGTCTTATTTGGGTTGAATCTGTTTGGTGTTTTCTGACTTTTCAGTACCTGGATTTCTCAAGTGTTAAAAGTTTTCTGTTATTATGCCTTTGAATAAATCTTTATTCTTTGTTCTTACTCAACTCTCTTTTGATCACCAGTAATTCTTAGATTTGTTATTTTAAGGTAATTTTATATACCTTATAGGTGATCTTTGTTTCTTTTCATTTTTTTTCCTTCTCTGTGTATTTTCAAATAGCCTATCTTCAGCCTCACTGATTATTTCCTCTGCTTGATCCATTCTGCTATTGAGAGCCTCTGTTGCATTTTTTAGTTCGGCAAATGTATTTCTCAGTTCCATAATTTCTGTTTTTTTAATTATTTAAATCTTTTTGTTACATTTCTCTGATAAATTTCTCAATTATTTTTCTGTGTTATCTGGAGATTTCTGACTATTCTTAAAACTACTATTTTCTTTGGGAGGCCAGGGCAGGCAGCTCATAAGTTCAGGAGTTCAAGACCAGCCAGACTAACATGGTGAAACTCTGTCTCTACTAAAAATACAAAAATTAGCTGAGTGTAGTTGTATGTGCCTGTAATCCTAGCTACTCAGGAGGCTGAGGCAGGAGAATCCCTTGAACCTAGGAGGCAGAGGTTGCAATGAGCCAAGATCACACCACTGCACTCCAGCCTGGGTGACAGAGCAAGACTCCATCTCAAAACAAAACAGAAAACCCCTGCTATTTTCAGTTTTTGGTCTGAGAGTATACATATTGCAGTCTCATTAGGGTCAGTTACTGTTTTATGGTTTTGTTCATTTGGGGAGGTCATGGTTCCCCATTTGCTGTTGTTTTTTGTGGATGTACATTTACATCTTTGCATTGAAGAATTATTTATTTCGGTCTTCTCTGTCTAGGTTGTTTTGGGTTTTATTGGGTAAGTGTGCCTAGATATTCTTTGTAATTTAATTGTAGGTTATCTTTTTTCCCCCCAATTATGTTGTTGCCTCTGTTTTGGCACTAGATGATGCCTTAAGCCCAGGGTTGCCTCAGTTGTAGTGAACAACCAAAGTGCTGCCCATTCCAAATGGGAGAGATCTCAAAGGGGATATCCTGGTAGTGTGGGAAGGCTGGCTAGGAGTTTATGCCCAGTGGACCTGTGAAACAAACCTTCCACAGTGTGGTGCTGCTGGACAGCCACTCTAATTTGGCCTCTTCTCCGGCCTAGTTACATAGTAGAGTTTCCTGGCCTGGGAATGGTAATACCCCCACCTTTGTCACTGGCTGTAATCAGGGATATTTCTCCTTTCAGGCACTCCTGATGCTTCCCACGGGTTGAGACAGGGACCAGTCTACTAGGGAACCCAAGTTGGTAAAGAAGCTGGTCTACCAGGAAGTTGGTAAAGAAGCTGTCCACCTCAGTCTCACTTTTCCAGTGCAGAAACTGTGAGTCAGGGAGAAATTTTTCTTATGCTTGGTGCTGTGCCAGGCAGACTGGAAGGAAGGGTGTCATGGATATGGAACTCCTCTTACTATCTGCTCAGAGTTAGTTCCCTTCTCTGTTGCCCTGGAAACTGTCTCATTCTGATATTTGGGTTCTGGAATATTGCTGGCAATAATCTCAGTACTGTATATTTGTTTTTGTTTTTTGTGGGGAGAATAAAACCAGCTTGCTTCTACTTTGCCATTTTGAAATCAAAAGTCCTATTATCCTATCTTGATTACTGTAGTAGTGTTATTAATTCAACTTTATTCTTTTTTTTTTTAAATTGTTTTAGCTATCCTAATTCCTTTTCCTATTTACCTGAAATTTTTATTGGAATTGCAGTAAATTTAGAGATATATTTGGGGAAAATTTTCATACTTACTATGTTGAGTTTTCCAATAAATGAATATTGTGTATCTCTACTTTTATCTAGATTTTTTATTTCTTTCACCTGTGTTTCATAGTTTTCAGCATATACATCCTGTTCATGTTTTGTTAGGTTTATACTTAAGTATTTCATCTTCTGTGAATAATCATAAATACTGCTTTTTAAACATCCAGTTTCAAATTATAATTGCTAGTGTATAGAAATAATTGATTTTAGTGCATAATTATTTTTAAATAAAATATTTTAAGTGACTTGTCTTTATAGACTGTTTCTGAAGTATTCTACTTTATGTTCATGGAAATTACACTCCTTTCACTCTGAGATTTTATGGGTTGGTGAAGTATATAATTAAATCATGTAATTATTATAATACGTGCAGGTGGCAGAAACAGGTTTGGGAATAAACCCAATCAACTCTTGGTAAGCATACAAATCAAATAGGGAGAGCAAAAATATATCAGTGTAACACAGTAGACTTCTGGGCTATAGGGATTCAGCACGGTCATGAACAAATAGAGTAAGTAGAAGGTCAGCCAATTAATCCGGAGAGTCAGCTAAGTGAAGGTCATTTAAGAGAGCTTCTACTGAAAGTCTACACAAACAGATAAGAAGGCAATAGAAAGGCCCAGTTTCTGTGATGGCAGTTAAACATAAACCTAATGCTATATCTTGAGAACATAAGAAACATATTTTATACTCATCACAATATATCTACTTAAGGAACATTTATAAAGCAGGAAAAAGAGCTATTACAATCATGCTTTTGAAAAATATTTAATGATAGTGGGAAACATCTTAATTATAGTACTAAGTAAAAAAACTTAGGATGCAAAATGTTATATACAATATGATATTATCCCCAATTATACAAAAAAGTATTTTTATAAGAAAGATAACAAAATGCATCAAAATGTTTACAATAATTATGTATGGCTGTTGGGATATGGTTGACACTTATTTACTTGGTTTTGCTGTTACTACATTTTTACAGCTTTTACAATGGCTATGAGTTATTTTTATAATCAGAAGAAAGGTTATTTTAAAAGAAGAGGAATTCTTTTTTCTATACTTTATTTGCCTCATTCAGATGTCTGACAACAATACCCTCATTGTTCTCTTGAGTTGTAATAAAAAACCATTTCAGAATTTTGGCATTTCCCACCAATTCCCTATGCTTTTTAAGGAACCAAGCAAGGTGTAGTGGTTTCAGCCATTTGATAAATTACATTAATTATGACAACCATAGTTGTACGGGCTTTGCAAAGTTATTTATTTAATAAATCATTACTATAATGACTTTAAGGAACTACAAGCAGAGGTCAGGGCCAACTTCATGTTTGTCCCCTTCACAGTCATCCAAGTCTTCAGTTTAGCTAGGGTCACAAGCCCCATGTGGAGCATTAAACCAGAAGCCATTAAATACAATGATTTCACTCTTTCTCCTCATTTCCTTGCATAGGCTAACCTTAGAGTTTGTTGGCAGGTGCAGAGTTATACATAAAATTCCAGATCAATAGCTGGGGGATTTAAAAAGAAGGTGCAAAACATCACACAGAATCTAAGGCTATTCTCTCTCCTGATTAGTGGTTCTTTTCTTTGTCAGTTTTGTTAGATGAATGGTTCTTAACCTTCCCTGGATCATAATATTCTCAGTGATTTTATGTAGACATTCAAATTTCCCCAAATTCTTACATCAACAAATCTATCCCCTCCCCTAAATCTGTTACCAATGCACTGGATTTATTACAGATAAGTGTTTCATGTTGGTTCCCCATGGGTGGCTTTAGTTCAGGCTCCATCTTCTCTTACCTTCACTGTGCCAATTGCCTCCAAAATGGGCTCCCTGTCCCTCGTCTCCTGAGTAGCACCCATCTTCTACACCAACACACTGCAGCCATTTTCCTGAAAACAAACCTGATCATGCCCTCCCTCACTTGAAGCTATTCTTGATGAAGCCCCTTCCTTTATTTTCTGTGGCTAAGGGGAATGTGGTGGTGTTCAGGCAACTTACAATATCACAGCCAGCAGAGGAGGTCAAAGGATAGAGGACAATTTCACATTCTAAGTGAGCATGCCTTTCTTTTTATTCTCCCCTTTAGGGCAATGATAGTTTGCTTGGGCTGTGTTTCAAATAGGAGAATCATTTGCAGGGAGTCATTATGTGTCTCTCCAAGGATCACTTTTCCTGAGGCAGAGCCATCGATCTACTCAGGGATCAGGCTCTGAAAAGTGAGCCACAGTGATGTGGGCCACATCTGTGAACACACCGGGGAGCCCCAGGAGCCAGGTAGTAGGAAGTGCCATAAAGGGGGTTGGAGGAGGGTAAGCTCTGGGAAGAGAAGAAGAGTGGAGAGATGCTCATGTTTTAACAATGGTTCTCAAAGTTGGCTGCACATCAGAATCACCTGGGAACTTTGAGAAATCCCCATACCCAGGCCCGCCCAACCCTATCAAATCAGTCTGTGAGGTGGGACAAGGTACCTGAATTCCTTTAAATCTCCAAGGGGATGGCACTGTGTGGAAGATTTGAGAGCCAGTGACTTAGAAGATTTGGACTTGCCAGGAAGGTTTCTGGATGGAGCCTGGGTGCTGACCCTTTTACCCTAATTGGTTAGCGTGGCAGATGAAGCTCCACCCATCTAGTGCTAGATCTTTTGGAGATTTATTTGTAAAAGCCACCCATTACTCCTCTCCCCATTTGGCAAAAGCATTTTCATTCATTTTCTCTTTGACACCCATTACATTTAAAAAATTATTTAGTCCTATACTGGACAGTGTATAGCAAGTCCAGCTTGCTCTGCCACTAGTGAACTGTATGCCAGGCCTCAGTTCTTTTCCAGGGAAGCAGGAAAAGTTAGAATAGGCCATCTTCAAGTTACCTTCATGTCTTTAGTTTTAGAATTTAGTCCTCTACAACTTGATCTCTAGTTTTCTGAGGCTGCTCTGAGCCGCCTCTGCCCACATCCTTCTGGTTGATCTCTAACCACAGCTGCCTGCCTCATGGCGTCTACTTCCTACTGGGTGTCCACAGGGCTGGGGCGCTGGGCAGGGAGGGAGAGTGAGGATGGAAAACCAGGATGACCAGCAGCTCTAAATCCCCTAAGGGTGGCATTCATTTTTGAGGAACTGGCCACCCCTCTACAGAGCAGCTAAGGTTTCCACTCCCCTACCCTGCTGGAGGCTGTAAGGCAGGGCGTGATCAGCCTTTACTGGAGAACATGAAATAGGAGGAAATGTCACCTACAAAGGCACATTAATCACATTAGCTTGGAAAGCTATCATCTGGGATTCAAAGTCACACTTGTGAGCATGATATTTCTACCCAGCCCGTTTCCACAGCCCTGCTGCCCATGCCTTTTGTTTTAGAAGACAAGTCTCTGAAGCTCACTGCTGCTGGAAGGAACACTCACATGATCACATGTTGTGCACACACGCATGCACATTCATAGTAAAACCAGTGAGCTTAATTCTTTTGGCTAGACTGAAGTCAAGTTTCTGAAAATATAAAATGGTTGTATTTCTGGGCCAGTGCTGACGCTGGAGGTCTCATGCTGATGAGGCCAGGAAGTTATTCTATTTTCCGGTGAGGGAATACTTGCCTCGTTCTTTTTTTTTCCTATAAAAAATGCAGCCATTATGCACATTTAAAAAAATTACATTTGGGCTTTGTGGCAATACAAGAAATACATTTTGGAGATTTATTTGTAAAAGCCATCCATTATTCCTCTCCTCATTTGGCAAAAGCATTTTCACCCATTTTGTAGATATGGGTCACTGCCCCTGATTCCTGACACAGAGCTCCTAAAACCCTTGTAATTTCCCGAGTAACAAGGGTGCTAGGAGAATATTTTGTCCTAATATTTGGCCTCTGACCCAGTTCCTAGCCCAGAGCTCTTAAATTCCCTGAAATTCCCTGGTTGATAGGAGCATCTTTCATTCTAACAAGGTGGCTCTTGGTGGACTCCTGAGTGGAGTTTATCACCAGAAAGACCAAGCCATGATAAGAAGCTCGGAACCTTCAGCCTCACTCTCCATCCTCTGGGTAGAGGAGTAGGGCTGAAGATTTAGTCAATAATTGATCATGCCTATGTCATGAAAGATCTATGTTACAGATTTTTCTATGTCTATAAAAATCCCTCAAGTGTAGGGTTGAACTTCCAGATTGATGAACACATCCACGTGCTGGGGGTGGTGCCTCTCAGCTCCACGGAGACAGAAGCGCCTGTGCTTGGGACCCTTTCAAACCTTGCCCTCTGTGTCTCTTTATCTGGTCGTGTACGTGTATCCTTTGTAACATTCTTTATAATAAACCGGCAGGTGAAAATAAGTGAGTATTTCTTTGACTTCTGCAAGCTGTTCTAGCAAATGATCAAAACTGAGGAGGGGGTTATGGGAACCTCCTGTTTGTAACCAAGTCAGGCAGAAGTTGTGGATAACCTAGAGATCATCACTTATGATTGGTGTCTGAAGTGGAGTGAGGAGTCTGGAGGTACTGAACACTTAACCTGTGGGATTTGTGCTAATCCCAGGTAGATTGTGTCAGAATTGGATTGAATGATTGAACAGCCAGCTGGTGTCTGAAGAGAATTGGAGAACTGGTTGGGGTGGGAAACCCCCCCACACACAGTTGGTTACAGAAGTGTTCTGTGTTAAGTGTGAATATAAGGAAGGAAACAGGAGTGTTTCTTACAGGCTTACATTTAAGAAATTATTTTTCTTGAAAATGATATTGAAGTCAGCACTGTCTGGGAAAGTCTGGGACATAAAGTGCTTCTGAGCCAGGATCTTTTATATCATGAAAGTGATGCACTCTTTTTGGGGGGCAACCACTTTTAGATGAGGGTCTTACGGGAGACTTTATTTTAGAGCCATTTGTGGGCACATGAACTTGACTTTCATGTCTCTGACTGACTGGGCAGGAACAGCTGCTTGCTAGGGAGCCTCAAGGAAAAGCAAAGTTGAAAGCTCTTAGGCTACATCAGAGAAGTGGGGAGGACACACAGCCTTCACCCCTCTGGGAGACAAGGGCACCAGAGGCCTCCTTGCATTTTAACAATTCATATCTATTTCATGAGGATTAAGAGGGCATTTTGTCCATGGGGGATGCTAAAAATATACTTGTAGGAAGAAAGGAAAAAGGGGGCAAGGGAAGATGTGATAAAAGGAAAAAGAGAAAAAGGGATAATTCAAAGTACTTGAAGTAAAAATTTTGGTTAGCTCAAAAAAGAAGTAAAATAGAATATCTAGAGAGCAACAGCACAAAAGAGAAAACAAGCAAATATTCCTGGATCTTTCTTTCTCACCATATTTATTTAACCATTCTGAGTTCCAGTATCCTCATCTGTAAAATGAGTCTCTCTTTACAGGAATTTTGTGAGGATCAACAAACCAAAAAGCTTCTGTTGATTCATACTGATGCTAATGCCAAACACCATGCACACTTACCACAGCCCAAGAACTTTTCTCAGAGCTTCACATGAAAATGATCTCATCTAGTCTTCAAAGCAAAACTGTGAAGGATGTTCCTTCCTCATTTGAAAGAGAAGACTTAGGCCCAGCCCCTCAGCTCAACCAACAGGTGGCATGCTTGGATTTGAACCTTGCTAGTTGCTCTTGCTCCTGGGTCTGTGTTGGGTCCCTCCCTTCCTCACCATTCTATGTTGCAGTAGCTCCTTTTAATTTTTTATTTTTTAAAAAGGAGTCTCGCTCCATTGCCCAGGCTGGAATGTAGTGGCGCTGTCTAGACTCATTGCAATCTCCACCTCCCCGGTTCAAGTGATTCTCATGCCTCAGCCTCCTGAGTAGCTGGGATTAGAGGTGCATGCCACCATACCTGGCTAATTTTTGTATTTTTAGTAGAGATGGAGTTTTATCATGTTGGCCAGGCTGGTCCTGAATTCCTGACCTTAAGTGATCCGCCTGCCCTGGCCTCCCAAAATAGCTCCTGTTTTGACTATTTCACAGGTGAGATGCTAATTCTGACAATTCAAAAGAAGTTTGGTTGGCTAAAGTGGGGTTTGTGCAATTTGGGAAGTATCACTGGATTTGACTTCTCCAGGCTCAGTTCATTGTTAGCAAACATAATTGAGACATACTGAGACCTTGTGATCCAGCCTGAGAACTGCAAACATTAAATCTACAAATGTATTTCAAAGTTCAAATTTTACATTAGTAAAACAAGGAAATGTAAGTGTCAGAGCACAATGTCAGCTTTCCAAGAATGAATGCTTTTATCGGTGGGGAAAATTGGCCTTTTGGGTCATCTTACTTTAGCTCTTCAAGGAAGTACAACTATATAAAACTGACCTTATGTTGTGATATTGAACAGCCTGGCTATGGAATATTTTAAACCAATGTTTAAAAATAATCCCATACAACGGGAACTGATGCAATCCAAAGGGGAAAGAAAGCTTAGAGGAGTATCTGGCTTCCTCTTGGTTTGGAACAGACAGGCAGATCTTGTCTACTCTGGTAGGTTTTCTAGCCTTAGGACATTATGCAAATGGACCAGGACTATCTATCCTAAGCGGGAAAGTGGTTCACTGGAAACGTCTTGGCAATCACAGATTCTTCCAGGTGCCTGCCTGAGAATGATTTTCTTACATTGAGAATTTCCTTCCAACTGGGCACAGATGACAGAAGTCTGGACTTGTTTGGAAATATGATCCTATCAGTTCTCAGATATTTTTAGAATATCTACCCAACCCCAGCCTTTCAGCACCCTTACAATGATCATACTGATTTTATACTTGCAAGTTTTAGGAAGTTAAAAATAGAAAGGACTTGAAACCCTTATTGTTAAATTTGATGTTTATTCCTGGTATCTCCTAACTTGGGTTAACATGGATTCTGATGAGAATAATTAAAAGCGAATAGTTTAACCATTTTTAGAAGAGTATTCATTTATTAGACCTGCTGCTAAATGTGTCTGATCTCACAGACACATTTATTACTCTTTCTCTGTATTCCTCTTTCTCACACACACATTCACTTACAAGTTCAGACTATCATTTTTTTTTTTTTTTTTTTTTTGGCCATTTTCTTGCTGTTGCCTTGCAATCCTAATAAAATAGTTTATCAGGCAGAATTTCTCTGGAATCAATGTTGAGCTGAGAACTGACTTGAACATGAATCATGATAATGTATCTTACTGTTTACATAGCAATGAAGATTATCAAGATGAATGGAGAGGAGCCAGCCACCCTCTTGATTCATCACAAAGTCATTCAGCCCTGTTATTTCTCATGCTAAGAGATTTATTGGTAATTATTGCTGCAGATAAGTTGTCTTGAAGGGAGCAAAAACTTTCAGGAATTGAGGTGTTTCTGAACAAGAGAAAACGGATATGTCATTAACTCTGATACTGAATTATATAGAAATGCAAAAGGCTCATAAGCACTTAGAAAAACAGTAATCAGTGTGTGCTGATTATCTCAGCCACAATGTACCTTTTCTTTCCACCACACATTGCCAGGGCAATTTGCAGCATATTTTCATGTTTAACATTGGGAAAAAGTGTGTTTTGGGTGGTGGGGACCTGTGTTAGCATATTTTAAGATGGTTTATTTGGGCTTTTTTTTTGACCTAATAAATCCAGTTCATGTGCATACGGCACCACTCATGTTTGCTGCTTTCGAAGTCAATTTCATCTTAATTCCTCCAATCAGTGGAAATATTTGAAAAAAATAACATGAAAGTTTTGAGCCCAGGAGAGTTGTTCTTTTTTTTTAATTGATCTTAGGTCATTGAGTAGATAATAGGGATACATTTGCTAATGAAGATGAGACGTCGACTGTCCAATATGGTCATCCATCAAATGTCTGGCTCAGAATCAAAACACAGACCCTTCCATCTCCCCAGCAGACCTGTAGCAACCCAGATGGTGTTCTTGGAACTATTTTATAAATGTTTAATTCATAGAAGTCTACTAATGATCTATTATTTGATACTAGCGGCCAACCTTGGAATTTGGTGTGTAATTTCTGCAGGCCACAGTGAATAATTTCTGACAGAGGTTGTTGTGTTGAAGGAGAAAGGGCAAAGGAAATATTTCAGAACAATTAGTCGGTTAAGTTACTTGGTTCCCATTTTGAGATTGAGAAATAATTTCTTAAAATTTTTCTCTGTCCCATTCCCTCTTTGCGACCTAAAAAACTTCCCAATAGCCAGAGAATAAAGACAAAGAGCAAGAGGACTCCTTGAAAGTGCTCCCCCAGAGCAATTTATCAATTTGTAAATTAGTAGGAGGCATTTGCACAATCTGCTCAACCTGATGTTGAGAAACAGGGACCAGATGTTGAGCCAGGGTTTGCGCTCAAGTGCTTAGCTGGCTGGATGTGCACTTCCCATTGGGTCCAAAAGCAGCCTACCTGGGGGAGTGACCAAAGTGACTGCTCAATCTTGAAATCTGTTTGAGAATTTATTGGAAAGACCATGGACAAATACATTTCATCTGAGAAGCCGTTCCTGTACAGTGGGTTGGAAAGACACAACTGGAATGTCATTTTCCATTGATCTGACCATTTTATATGCCTTCCACCATGAATAGGAATTTTCAAAAATCATCGGCTACTTCCAACTGCACAACCGTCCAAAGGCCTTGCTGCCAGCACTGAGTACAGGTGTGAGTGTCCAAATAACAATATTCTAATCCCAGATCTGCCACTAATTCACCTTGACACTTGGCCAATCTCTGATTGTCTTTGGCCTCGTTTCCTCAGCTGCAAAAATGAGGAGCCTGGACTAGAAAGTTCTGCTCTTGCTCTATGCTTCCAGCATTTCCTACCTTCTATATTATACCAGCCAAGAAATCTTGACAAAAGCCCAGTGCTCCGACTCCCCTATCACCAGTAGCTTCTTTGCCTTTCCATTGGAAAGTTTTGGCTTTTAAGCTTGAAACAGCATACCAAATCATAATGCTGCTGGATCATCAGAATTCTCCATCTCTCCTTACTGCCTGCAGAAAACAAACTTCCTCCATTCTCACGTAAAGTCCCATGAACTGACAACACCCCCCCTAGCTTTCCAACCTTATCTTTATTCTTTGTTCCTCCAGACTGGTCTGCTCATGTTGCCCTAAGCACATTACAACATTGCTGTCTCTGCCTCTTTGATTTCACTACTCTCTGATCCCGGTATCTTTTTTTCTCTTCTTTTCTCAACCTGGTAGGGCAGCACTCTGGGATTCAGCCCCACCTTGGCTTCAGTAGAGCTGCTGTTGACTTATAATCCATTGATTTATAATCCAATTCCAACTTTTATTCGAGCAAAAAGATTCAAGACAAAAGTTAGTTTGGAATTAAGTAAATACAATGATCATGGATGAACACCAGCTATTGGCTTTTTCCCAGGAACTCTACGCAAGAAGCCAGAAGATAGTTGATGGTTCCCGGAATCTAGTGCAAAAATCATGAGAAACCTTTGGGAATATGAAATAGAGTGGTTCCAGGTGCAGTGGCAAAACATAGAGTGAGAGAGAACCTGGTATTAAGGAATGGATTTTGAGAAAACTTTCTAGTTATACCTCTCCACCTCCTGCCCTCCCCGTCACCCACTCATGCTTTTATGGGGAAACGGATGGTAGGGAAAACTGTAGCAGTAGCAGCTTAGAGCCAGCCAAAAGCAAAAATTAGGGAAGGCCCAGAGACTGGCTGAATAAAGCTTGAAAGAGTAACAACAGTGAGAGGATCAAGAGGATCCTGAGAATTCTTTTTTTTCTTCATCCTGGATACCATTCCTGGGGTTGCAGTTGCATTCCACAGAGCAGATCTTAGAAGACAGATCTACCTAGCAGGAGGTTTACTTGTGGCAAACAAATGGGGAGGAGTTGCTGAATCCAATTGTGGAGCCAGAAGATCCTTCCTACGCCATATACTCTCTACTCATTCTAAAATTCAGAATGTATTTAGAATTAGAAGTATTTACTTAGGGGTATGGGCTTTTTTTTTTAAATCAGATTTATTGAGGTATAATGTATATAGAATTTACTTGTTTTCAATGTTCAGCTAAGTGAGTTTTGACAAGTGGGTGTATTAGTGTAACTACCGTTACAATCAAGACACAACAATTTTTTCAGTTCAAAAAATTCACTAATGACCCTTTACAGAATTCCCCTACCAGTATCCCACCCTACTACTTTTCCTCAGAAAGACAGATCTGTTCTCTATCATCATTGCTTTGTCTTTTCTACAATTTTATATAAATAGAATCATATGGTAGTGAAAGAAGTAACTTCTTTCACTAAGTGCGATGCATTTGAGATTCATCATGACATTGAATGTACCAGTGGTTTGTTCCTGTATATTTGCTGAGGGGTATTACATTGCATGACTATCCCCAAAAGTGCTTAGTCATTCACTGGTTGATGGACATTGGAGTTGCTTATAGTTTTTGGCTATTACCAATAAAGCTGCTACAAGCAATCATGTATAATGTTTTCTTTTCCTTCAGTAAATACCTAGAAGTAGGATTACTGGGTCATATGGAAAATGTATGTTTAATTGTATTAGAAAGTGCTAAACTGTTTTTCTAAAATGACTGTACCATTTTACAGTCCCAACAGCAATGTTTGAGAGTTCCTGTTGCTCCGTATCCTAGTCAACACTTGGTATGGTCAGTTTTATTTATTTATTTTTAACTTTAGACATTCCAGTAGTATGTATTAGTATCACATGGTTTCTACTTACATTTCTTTAATAACTAATGATATTGTGCATCTTTTTGTGTGTTTTTTTTGCCATCATATATTTTATTTGGTAAAATTTCTGTTCAAATATTTTTTTCTATTTTTTATTGGGTTGTTTGTCTTCTTATTTTTGAGTTCTAAGAATTCTTTCTATATTCTAAATATAAGTATTTTATAATGTGTATGTTATTCAAACATTTTCTCCCAGTCTGTCACATGCATTTTTATTTTCTTAACAATATATTTCAAAGCTTTGAAGTTTTTTATTTTGATGAAGTCCAATTTCTGTTTTTTCTTTTATGTTTATACTTTTTTTGGGGCCATATCTAAGAAATATTTGCCTAATTTAAGGTTACAACGATTTGCCCCTATATTTTTTTCTAGAAATTTTATAGTTTTAGATTTTACATTTAGGTATTTGACCCATTTTGAATTAATATTTTTATATGGTGTGTAATAAGTGTTGAAACTCATATTTTTCTATATGAATATCCAGTTATTACAGCACCATTTGTTGAAAAAAAAATGCTGTTCTTTCGCTATTGAAATACCTTGGCAGCTTTGTGTATGGTCTATTTCTAGACTTTCTATTTTGTTCCGCTAGTCCATATGTTTATCCTTACACAATGACCAAATTGTCTTGATTATTGTAGCTTTGTATTAAGTCTTAAAATTAGGCAGTGTAAGTATCTCAACTTTGTTCTTTTTCAAAATTGCTTTACCTATCCAAGCTAGATTTTTTATCTTTCATATAAATTTTAGAAGCAGTTTGTTAATTTATATCTTAAAACTTTTGAAATTTTGATAGAAATTAAATTCAATCTGTAGGTCAGTTTGGGGGGAAATTGATATCATAACAACATTGAAGTCTTCCAATGCATGGACACGGTATAGCTCTCCATTTAAATTAGGTCTTTAATTTCATCAGTGATTTTTTTTTAATAGTTTTCAGTGTATAGGTTTTTGATCTCTTTTGTCAAATTTAGTCCTAAATATTTCATGTTTTGGATGCTACTGGAAATGCATTTTGAAAATTTTGATTTCTAGTTTTTTGTTGCTAGAAGATAGGACATGCAGGCAGATAAGCATAAAGAACTGACATTTTTAATTGTTTGAAATAACTGATACAGAGGGTCTAGAGCGTGTATTCTTAATAGGAATAATATTCTTCCCAAGAGGATGAAAAAATCGTACTCTTTTAAAGTCTAAAGCATAGATATATATTTACATAAGCCAATATATACAATTATATCTGCTATATTAAAATTTTATACAGTGGCGTAATCATAAAAAATTGTTTAAAAGACTCCTTGGGGAGCAATAATTTAAAAACAATTAAGAAACACTAGTTTGGGTGTTGTTCCTAGCTTTTGAGATATATGATACTAAAAGAATACGAGTACTTTTTTGGCAGTTAATCTCTCTTAATTTCTTATATATTGATCACATTCTAGCTTAGTAATAGATTTAAATAAGACCTAAGTCAAGACTGCATGATTTCAGAAAAGGTCAGTTAATACAAATTATAAACAAATTTTAAATGTTGAGCAGCAAGAATTTTAGGTTGGTGAATGCTGGATTTTGTTATATTCCTTTAAAGAATGTTGGACTGTGTTCTTCCTATGGTTACATGACTTGAAGATCAGATTGATCCTTTTGAGTCTTGCTTTTCAGGCTTATAAGGGTAGATGCAGAGCAGCCTTTACTCTAAATAGCCTCACTACTAAGGTGTGGACCTTCCGAGGACTCTCTCTACCCAATGCCCTCTGTATTATGAGGCTCTCATAATTGGTGGAATTGCAGACTCTCTCCAGCCCTGTGAGAACTCCAGGAATTGTTTAACCTGTTGCTTCTCAGCGGTTCTTTTTCTGGTGTTGTGGATTTTCCTTCCATGTATACTCAGATCACAATCTGGCCAAAGACACAGGGGACTCCCTCTGTTCTCATAATGCCTCACTCCACAGCTGCCTCTGCTCCAGGCATCCACCCAGCCAATTCTAGGTGCTTCTGCTTTCTCAAGCTCTGATCTCTATCTCCTCACTAGGTGAGACTGCTGGGCTTTATTGGGTTTCCCTCCCTGCAGTGTAGCCCAGAAACTGCTGCCAGGTAGTAAGCTGGTACAATTGCAGGGCTCACTTCATTTGCTTTTGTTCTCACTGGAGTCAGTCTCGTGCTGCCTGTTGCTCAATGTCTGAAAACAGTTGTTTAATCGATTTTGTTTTCAAATTTTCTAATTATTTACGGTAGGAGGGAAATTACCAAGGAAATATGAGCTCAGAGGAAAAGATAACGACACATTTAAAGAGTGCAAATACCATAAAGAAACACAATACACTGAGCAAATTATACCAGACAAATAAGAATTAATTGACCAAAAAGAAAAAAAAAAACAAATAAGCTTTTACATAGCTTCAAGTAGCCAAGAAAGGATATTCAAACCATGAAGGTAGAATAACAATTTGAGAAGAACCAACTAAGTTATTGGGTTTGAGAAAAACAATTTGGCTGCTTTTGGAAGTATTGCAGACCAGATATGCGGAAAAACTCCCCATGGAAAGCATCTAGATGCTGGATATATTTTTAAATGTTTTAAAATACAATACTGAATTCATAAGTGAGTAAGTCTAGCCTATACTCCCTGCCTCCCTCAACAAATAGAGTTGAAACAGGTATAGTTAAGGAAGCTGGAAATGAAGGCTTCCCTTATTAGGATGTAATCTCTGTGAAGCAGGGATGTCTGATTATTTTATTTCCTGATAAAGCACAGCCCCTGGAGCAAAGCCTGGAATAAGTGCTGAGTACATATATGTTGAATGAATGGGTGGGTGAATGAAGGAATGTCCTGGAGCAAAAGGTTATCCAAGGTCTTAGAACTTTGAGTATGAATAGCTTGTCAAATAAAGAGTAGAAGACTAGGCCTGGGAACCTGGAAACGTTGTAGGAACTGCCCACCTTACCTCTTCTTATGAAGCCACCTCTCAAAGTGTCCATGTTCTTAATGAATTGTAAGCTTTAAAAGAAAAATCTGACCAGGTGTTGGTGATTCACGCCTGTAATCCCAGCACTTTGGGAAGCCAAGGCAGGTGAATCACCTGAGATCGGGAGTTCGAGACCAGCCTGACCAACATGGAGAAATCCCCGTCTCTACTAAAAATGCAAAATTAACCAGGTGTGGTGGTGCATGCTTATAATCCCAGCTACTCAGGAGGCTGAGGCAGGAAAATTGCTTGAATCCGGGAGGCGGAGGTTGTGGTGAGCTGAGATCGTGCCACTGTACTTCAGCCTGGGAAACAAGAAAAAAAAAATCCACTTGCCTGAGACAAAACAGTCATTTAGGAAACATATTTGTCTCCAGCATGAAGCCAGAAGGGATAAAACCAAATCATAATCCCCTTAGAATTTGCAACCACTGGTCTTTCTTCTTGCTTCTGGTATTGAATTTATAATTCCTGAATGGTCAGAGAAACATTAATCTTAAGTAAAAACAAAACGGTTCCAAGTTGTAGCAACCTAAGACATCCAGCAGAATCAAATACAGATTCTCTTTGGTGGAACCTTCCTGGAGTCGGGTCCTTCTGGTCTCCTACAGATTAAATTCAGCCAAATAAGAGTTCACAGTTAAAAATATATACATGTACAAAAATCATGAGGAAGCAGGCTTCCCTGAATAAGAGTCAGAGGGAACAATCCAAAATAGATTTAGACTCCAAAAGCTTCAGATCCTGGGATTACCTGAAACAAAGTAGAAAATAATTTAATTAAAAATAAAAGATCAGATCAAAAATGAACAAGAAAATAATAGACTGTTACATATAGTCAGATCGATTTGAGAAAGAAGCAAATAAAAATTCTAAACATGAAGACAAAGAACTACAAATTTAGTATTTTACATGCAGCTAAACAATTTTAATGTAAGAATGAATAGATATTCTCAATCGCACAAGTCTTCGTAATTTGTAACATACGATGCAATTCTGTAAAGCAGTACCCAGCAAAGTAAAGAAGTAAACCCATGAGGAAGTACTGAGATATAGAAAGAAAGGGTGAGTAAAGTAACTTAGAAACATCATATCATTTTGGATATATTGGATTCAATGAAATGCATTATTAGAATTAGTTTTACCTGAGGTTTTTGTCTTCTTGTCTGCTTTAAATTTTAATGTAAAACAAATGCTGCTACCAGAAAATGCAGTTGGACAAAACCAGAAAGAAAGATGAGGATTAATATGGAAAAGACAAAACTATCACTATTTCCAGATGACCTTCATAGAAAATCAACCAGGCTCAATAAACAAACTATCAGCATATTCAGAAAGTTCAACAAGGTAGCTGAATACAAGGTCAATTTACACATATATTTCCCAGAAATAATCACCTAAAATATTTACTAGAAAACAAGAGACATTTACAACAGCAACAAGATGATAAAATATCCAGGAATTAATCTAATGAAGAGGGTAAAACAAAAACTTTATGCAAAAAATATTTTTAACTTTACTAAAGAACCTGCCATAAGACCTATAAACAGAGAGAGAGTTTCAGCAAATCCAGGCAACAGATTATGATGGTGGTGACTTAGCTGGTACTGAAAAGTAATTTGATTCTGGACATATTTTGACAGCAGAGCCTACAGAATTTCCTGATAGATAGGATGCGAAGCTTGAGAAAACAACAACAAAAAAAGAGTTAAGAAAGGACCCAAGATTTTTGTTTTGAACAACAGAAAGAATGTACTTGTCTTTTAGGGGGAAGACTGTGCAGAGCTGGTTTGAAAGAAAGGATTGGAAGTTTGCTCATGTTAAGTTTGAGATGTCTGTTGAACATCAAAATGGGGTGAAGATGCAGTGTGATATATGAGCCTAGAATTCAGGTGAGAGGTACAGGCTAGAGACGCACACCAGAAAGTCATCAGTGAGTAAATGGCGTTCTACCCATGAGGCTGGCTGGCCTTTCAAAGGGAGTGAATACAGATAGAAAAGGTGACTAAGGATTGAGCTTTGAGCTCTCCAACATGGCCAGAGAGGGAGGAGGAAAATGAGAGAGTGAAACACCGAATGAATGTGTTTCATGGAGGAGAGTGGGAACAATCATTTTAAATGACAGGTTAAGGAAGATAAAGACTGAACATTGACCATTGGATAGAGCAATGTGGAGGTCATTGGTGAATTGAAAAGGAACAACGTACACCAGCAGATTCTGTCAGCTTTACTTTCAAGGTGTACTTGGTTGGGGCAAAACCACGCTTCAAGAGAGAACGAAAGGGGAGAAATTAGAAACAGTGACAATAGACAATGCTTGGAGAAGTTTTGATGCAGAACAAGAAGGGAAGTGGGGTATCAGGAGGGAGAAGGAGGGTCAAAATGGATGGTTGTAGATGATAAAGAAGAACTGACAATATTCTTGTGTGATGAGTTAAATTTAGCCGAGGCAAAAGTTGATAATGGAGGAGAGAGGCAGCATTGGGTAGAGGAAGGTGGGATTGAGGGTTCGATGGAGAGGTTGCCCTTGGTGGGAACATGGAAAACTCACTTGTATGAACAGGAGAGATTTAAAGGACAAAGACTCAGATGCAGGCAAGCTAATGGATGTAGGGTTGCAGAGTGCAGACATTCTCACAGTATTGCTTCTCTTTTCTCTGTGAAGTAGAAATCATGGTATGAGGAAGAAATGGGGGAGGGAATTTTGAGGAGAGAGCAGATGGTATGTCTTCTAGACAAGTGGAAAATTGTCTTACCTCATGTCGTACACACTAATAAATTAACTGGATTAAAAGTTTTGCTGTGAAAACCGTTCTCACAACTGGTGCAAGAAAATGTAAGAGAAAACTTTAGTCACTTTGGGGCAAGTATAAATTTCTCAAGTAAGATCTCAAAAGTACCAGCGTTAAGGGGAAAATGAATGGATTTGACACAAAACTCCTTTGAAGACTTACACAGGTTGAGCAGCCTTATCCAAAATGCTTGGGACCAAAAGAGTTTCAGATTTTGAATTTTTTTGAAGTTTGGAATGTTTGCATATAATGATATCTTGGGAATGGGACCAAAGTTTAAACATAAAATTCATATATATTTTGCATATTTATAATACACATATAGCGTGAAGGTAATTTTATACATGATTTTAAATAATTTTGTGCATAAAACAAAGTGTGTCTACATTGACCTATCAGAAAGCAAAGACGTGACTATCTCGGCCGCCTCTGTGGACAATGTGTAGTTGTTTGGCATCACCACCATTCCTGACTCTGAATGTATGCAATGCCGATAAGCAATCATTCTCTTACACTTACCGACATACCATTATTACAGTGAGAGAATAATGTACAGGCGGCACAGTAGCATCACCAGACACCTGGGACAACTGTTAACAGCAACAGCAAGCAGCCTTTCAGTCTCCACCTCTGATGCCTTGCTTGGATTAAAAGGTCACTGTAACTGTATTTTATTTTTTTAGGTGAGGGAAACATTAGAGTCATTGAGGGACCAGGAAGTGGGTCCTCTAGGGGTGGGGAGGCATTCTGCTGGGTGATCTTTCTAAATGTTTCCTCCAGAGTCATCTGCTTCGTTATCTGCGGGTTTTGTCTTAGAAACCTCTTTTCTGTTTATTTTATTATTTTATTTTTATTTATTTATTTATTTTTGAGATGGAGTCTTGCTCTGTTGCCCAGGCTGGAGTGCAATGGTGTGGTCTTGGCTCACTGCAACCTCCGCCTCCTGGGTTCAAGTGATTCTCCTGCCCCAGCCTCCTGAGTAGCAGGGATTACAGGTGTCCTCCAACATACCTGGCTTATTTTTTTTGTCTTTAGTAGAGACAGGCTTTCACCACGTTGGCCAGGCTGGTCTCTAACTCCTGACCTTGTGATCCACCCGTCTCTGTCTCTCAAAGTGCTG
Organism: Cacajao melanocephalus; assembly: GCA_963573385.1. NCBI lineage: Eukaryota > Metazoa > Chordata > Mammalia > Primates > Pitheciidae > Cacajao > Cacajao melanocephalus. The sequence continues at coordinate 33,754 of CAUYLG010017440.1, forward strand.
GGATGACAGGCTTGAGCCACCAGGCCCGGCCTAGAAATCTCTTTTTGATTTTATAAACTGACATGATGTCATGTTCCATTATGAATGCGTGCTGCCCCAGTCCTTCAATAAGCCCTTCACACATCTTCACCATGTTGTCTCTAGGCACTTTTTCTGCAGCGTTAACATTGTCTTCATCGTGACTATTATCACCAGCATCTTGATTCAGAACCAATTTTTCTACTACATTGGTCAATGAACCAATAACTGGAGCGTCATTATCAATGTTAAGATCTTCGATATCCACTTCTTTTAGCTTACTAATGGACGCTGAAGGCATATTTTTACCAGATATAAGGAAGTCAGACATCTTTTTCTTCTCTCACTTGACATACAGAATCCTTCAAAGACACCACCATCGTCATTAAACACAGTTACGGACCAGAGATTGTACCAGGTGTGCACGACTGTGTCTTTAGTCTGTTTTTTATGCATTGGCAATGGCATATATGGCATTCTTCATGTTAAACTCCTTTTGAAAACCCTCCACAACCATGCCTCCATTCACTGCTGCTAGCATGCTGTTGTAGTCACTTTTGACTGTTTAAGGATTCCCTGGTCATGTGGCTGAATTAATGATGTCATATTTGGAGGAAAGGACACAGCAGAAGCATGATTTTGTTGAGAATTTCAGCTGGAGGATGAGCAGAACAGTTGCCAAAGGAAAAACGCAGTTTTGCAGTCAATCATCCAGTCCAGCTTCCCTGCAGTGAGCACAAGCCACAGGTGAATGAATTAAAAATGAATTAAAAATTATGCCCCAGGTGATCCATATATTTTTGTTAGTGTAACCATTGGACTGGTAAGAAATTCACTCCTTGAAAACAGCATGAATACAAGTCTGCCCACCACAGCGAGTTTACACGTACGTGTGCCTGCTGCATTAGCACATCCCAGCCCAGTTATTCTGTCCTTGGATCCTTTATTCCTGCCTCATCAGTGGAAGACTATGTCTTTCTGGGGCAATAACACTAAAATAACGATGTTTCATCAGTATTATAGACTTTTTTTGGCATCAGATTTTCATCAGCGATGATTTTGGCAAATTTGTCAATGAATTTCTCCACTACTTTGTGATCAGCAGATGCTTTATCACTACAAATCTTTAAACATGTAATGCCACGTCTCTTCTTAAATTTCTGCCACCAGCCTGTTGAATATTCACACTTCCCTTCAATTTTCAGTTTATTGTGATGGATCTTTGCTTGTTTCATAATCAGCATACCGTTAAGTGGCATGTGTTCACTGGGATGCTGACAGATCAACTCTTTCAACACATGATCAAGACCTTCGTGTTTAGCTTTACCCAGTGTTTTCCTATTTTATCATTAACTTCAGCTTATTACTCCTAGCATAGCATGGCATTAGTTTTATCCTTCTATTTTTTTAGATCACATATGGCAGTCGTTCCAACACCGTACTCCTCTGTAAGATGTTTCACACACCATTGTCCAACTGTTTGACTTTCTGTGCCATAAACATAAATACTTTCTCTTTTTTTTCTTTAAATCACTGTTACCCACAGGGTTATCTGCAGGCCTTTTTGACGTTTTCAACAATATCTTTATCCCACAGAGTAAAGAGTAGAGAACACACACACACACACACACACACACACACAAACACACACACACACAGAGTAAAGTAATGCACATAGGCCTTGGCCTCCTGTGGGGCATAGAGGGGAACCTGCAGTTGGCGTGTCTAGCCTGGATCAGTACTATTTTATTACTGTTTGTGAGTGTGCTTGCGTGGGGAATCTGGGGGTCTGCTGAAAAGATAGATGGCAGGTAAAGGCCTGGGAAGGCTTTTTTTCCCTTGGGGTCACAGAATAAACCAGGTGTCCTGCACCTGTGTTTCAACTGTGACACATCACTTGAGGTTGGGCATAGAAATTTTTACTTGCGGTGTCACGTCGGTGCTCAAAAAGTTTCAGATTTTGGATCATTTCAGGTTTCCGATTTTCAGACTAGAGATACTCAACCTATTTACTGTCGTCTTTCCTCAACACTTGTTTTCTTTCCAGCACACACTCCAAATAATCTCCTGTCCCTGCCCCTTCATCAAGCCTGACATCATGAAGGTCAGCAATGCCCCCCAGGGACAAATCTCAAGGGCAATTCTCTGCCCTGATTTACCTTCCCTGATAAGAGCTTCCAGTACAATGGGGCAGGTGCTTCTATGCAGACACTCCCTCCACCTGGCTCTTGGAATCCCACTGCCTCTTGGCTTTTCCTTTACATCCTTAGCTGCCTTGGCTGGATCCTCCTCCCCTGCTTCGGACCTCAGAATAGTGAAGCCTTCCCAGTGGTGAGTCCTCAGACTCTTCCTCCAGGGTCGCTCACTTGGTAAGGGATCTCCTAGTTTTATGATTTCACAAATATTATATGCACACTAATGACTCCCAAACTTTTGATTCTGGCCACAGCCTTCTCCTTGGATTCCAGGCTTCTGTATACACTCACCTCTTCAACGTCTCCATTTCTGTCACTAGCAGGCCTCCCAAACTTAAACTCTTTAAAATCACATTTCCTATTCCGCTCTCAAACTTGCCCCTTCCTGAGTGTTGCACATTTTATTATTGTTAACCTTGACTCCTCATCTTCCTCCCTCCAGTTCATATTTAATTCATCAGCTCTACTTTCAAAGTCTATCAGGACATGACCACTTCTGAATTTATCCACTTCTCTCACCCTGGCCCAGGCCACATCGTATCTCTCTGCTCGTGGCGATTACTGCCTTACCTGCCGTCCCACATCCGTACTCCTCACTCCCTTCTTCTCTGTTTCCAAATAGTTTAAGTACACAATGATGTCATATCATTCTCCCACTCAAAACCCTCCAGTGGATTCCCAGCATTCTTAAAACAAAATCCAGCGTCCTTACCTTGGCCTCTAGGGTTGCACATGATGTGGTTCTTGATCTCATTTCTTGCCCTTCACCCCTTCATCTTCCACCCTTCGGGCCCTCTGGCCTTTTCGCTCTTCTGGGAGCAATTGCTCAACTCAGGGCTAAATGAGCCCATGGCTCTCTGCTTCAATGTCAAGTCCATGAGCAAGGTTTCCTGACCCATTGCCCTATTGAAATAGCACCTCCTGTTAAATCTCTCTTCCTTTTTGTCTCTCTTTATTTCTCTTTATAGCTCTTATCATTGCTTGGGGGTGTGTGTATATAATTTTTTTGGCCAATATCTCTCACTAGATTATACGTGTCATGATAATAAAGCCATCTTCTGTTTTCTTCACCACTGCAGATTAATTGAATGCTAAAATTAATGAGTGAATTCAAATGATTATAGCATTGCAGATAGATCATATAAACATTGTGTTAAGTGAAAAATTAAGACATATAATGAAAATTGTAATGCAATACTCATTATGTAAGTTATAAGCACAAGCTTCAAGGAAATTCAATGAGGAAAGGAAAGTCTTTTCAACAAATGATGGTGGAACAACTGGATAAGTATATGGAAAGAAAAATGAACTTCAGACCTTATTTGTATTATATATAACTATACATGGGTGATAGGTTTAAACATGAAAGTCTGAATTATAAATCTCCTAGAAACAAATATAGGAAATTATATTCATGAACTTAGGAGAATTTAGGCAAAGATTTCCTGGCTAGTACCAAAAGAAAATACTAATCGTACATGAACAAACAAAAACAATCCCTGATACAATAGACTTTATGAGAATTTAAAATGTCTGGCTTATTAAAAGACACCAATAAGAAAAGGTAATACTGGGAGAAAATGGACTGGGAGAAAATATTTACTGTACACAAATCTAAAATATGTAAAGAACTTCTAAAAATCAACAATAAAAATATAAGCAATGCAATTTTAAATGGGAAAAGGATCTAGACTCTTTAACAAAGAAGTAAATAACCAATAAGCACAGGAAAAGATACTCAGTATCGAAAGTTGTCAGAGAACTTAATGAGATATTCTTCTAGACCCCAAGAATGAAGTGTGTAATAGCGTGAACACTGTGGAGTTCAGTTTTCCAGTTTCTTATGAAGTTAAACATATACCTTCCTAGTGAATCAGCAATTCCGTTCCTGGGCATTTACCCAAAAGAAATGGAAACCCATGTCCACCACGAAGACTTGTGCAGAAATATTCAGAGCAGCATTACCCATGATAGCCAGAAAGTGCCGCCAACCCAACTTCATCAACTGTTGATGGATAAAGTACGTTCATTCACACAATGGAATACTGCTCTGCAACAAAAAAAGAATGAACTACATGGACAACTTAAAAACGTTATATTAAATGAAAGAAGCCAGACGTGAAAGGCTGTATGGTCCCAGTTCAGCAACAGGTGAAATGCACGTAGCAATCTGAACAGTGGGTGCCTCTGGAGGGTGGGAGTTGACTGGAAGGTGGCACAAGGGGACTTTCCAGAGACGTGAAAGTGTTCTGTACCTTGGTTGGGGTGGGTGGTTATACTGGTATATACCTCTGTCAAAACACATCAAACTGTACAATTAAGATCTGTATATTTAATGAAAGAAACATATTCTTGCAAAAACACTTACATATAGAACAAGCCTGTATCGGAATCATTTTTATTTTCAGGGATCATTGCCTATCTAAGGACGTATGGTAAGTACTTTTGAAAGAGACTTTTCTGGGGGAGGGGATTATAAGAGGATGGCATATAAAACATATTGTAAAATAACAAAAGAACTCAGAAACTGATGAAGACAGCATGTCAAGAAATGAGGAGAGCGACTATATGCAAAATTTGCACTTGAGATGAGAAAGGAAAGTACACGGGCAGGCAGGAAGAAAGCGAGGAAGATGGGAAGACAAGAAAGAAGGTGGGGAGGAGGTGGGGAGGCAGGGGAGGGAAAATGGAAAAGGAGGTGTGTGGTGGGGACAAGTCAAAGAAAGGAGGGAGGAAGAGAGAAAGGAGAGAGAGAGAAGGAACAACAGAGGGATAATTAACTGAATGCTATCCGGAGATTGCCTTTTCTTTCATTCTATTTGTCCTCTCCACTTAACCAGATCATAAGCCCTTGGGAGGGAGGCACTATTTTTTATAAGTCCCTGCACCTGCCAGTGGGCAGAACTTGTTGGCTGGCGGGTTGGTTAACAGGCAGCAAGAGACTGCATATCAAATGCCAGGTGTGCATTTTGTAGCACAGACAGCCCTTTCATCCAGATTCAAGAGAGGAAAATCCTGGTAGAATTTTATTGGAAACACTTTAAAGGCTGAGGCCTTTGTGGTTTCATCAGCTGGGGCTCCCACAGGCCCCAGGGGGCTTTTTAATTAGTGGGAGGGGCCTCCAGGGTGCCTCAGTCTCTTCCTGCAGGTGCATGGGGTGCTGATTTTAGCACACATGGGGTCCCTATTTTTTCTTTAGCAGGACTCAGTGTGAACTGAGCTACCACCTGGCTCTTTCCTTCAGTGGGTCTCACCCAGGCCTGAAGCTCCCTGTGCTGGGATAGTCACCGTTGTTCTGGATTCTGGCAGCTCTATGCTCCCATTCTGCACCCGTGAATTAGCTTTGCTCACTCCTGCTACGGTTCAGTTCGGCTCAATAGTCACTTAGTGAGCCCCTTCCAGATGCAGACCCAGACTGGGGGCTGGGGTACAGGATGACTGAGTCATGGCCCTGCACTCAAGGGGCTTGGGTGTAGAGTGGAAGACCTAAGCAGACAGAACCGTGAAAGGAGGCAGCAAACGCAAAAAGAGCCACCGGGGCTGGGAATCAGGTACGAGGCCCAGGCTGTGGTTCCAGGAAAGACTTCCCAGAGATGATGCCTGAGCTGCATCTCAAAGCTCCTGCAGCTTTAAATTGGGCTGCTCTTTCTCCCTAGACATCCCAAGGCTCACAGAAGAGAGATCCCAACAAGGGTCAGCCGTGTTTCTGGAAGGCCCTGCTCCTGGCTGCCAACTCTGCACGGGTATCACAAGGACTCTCATGATAGGGGAGAGCGTTGTTTCCAACATACTCCAGATCCCACTTCAAGCCCAGCATGTGCTACCAGGAGCCACAAGAACAAAAGGGTTCCAAGTTACGGCTCCAGTTCCCACTAGCTGGGTGACCGTGGCAACTTAGTTGGCTCTGTCTGCACGATTTTCCCTATGTCTAAAGTGAGATCAGTGACAGCCTCCTCGGAAGATGGTCACGAGGATTAAGTGGGTAATGGTGGTACAGCTCATAGCCCGAGGCTGGCGCCTGGTGTGCCGTAACCACCATCTTCCCATCTTCCTCTTCCTCCTTGGCTGCAGCAGGTTCCCAGCTGTGCTTCACGGAAACCACAACTGCAGTTGGTTTGCTTGCTGGCAATCACAGGGTATCTGCAAAAGGAACTAGGCTTCCACATCTTGGTGAAAGCAGAATTTTCATCTTTTAAGCATCTGTGCAGACATTATTTATGAATCCAATTTCTCTTTTTATTCTGTCTGCAAATTACATTCTTATCATCATCCTGTAGAGGTAAATTTATTCCCAAATACAATCACAGATTACCAAAAATAAAAAAGTATAAGTATTGTCATCCATGGATAGGGAATTTATTACATTTGCCTTACAATGACACAAATAAATGTAACGAGAATGAGAGAGAGGGGACAGATGACATTATGTCTCCCAAACCTCTGTCTCAGCTACTACTACTTTGATACTATTCACATCCACCTCACCTTAATATCTCTCAGTTGAAATGCTTTCTAAAACCCTGACTCTATGATTCCAAAATATAAAAACACTAGATATTCCAGCTCTAGGTTACTCACAGAAAACCAATTCACTGAAAGTCAATTCATCTAAGGATACATTTCCATAATCACCAATTCATCAAATTTTCCAACTTATAAAATATGTATTCCTTTCAGTTGGTTATGAAGTTTATAGCAATTCACTCAGATGCATAGCCATGCCCAAGAGAGCCATGGGAAGTCAGGACTGCAGGGATCTGGGGCCCTCAAGTCCTCCTTTGCTTTTCATAGTCCTCCTCTGTCTGCCTACAGAACCAATTATCCCCAAACTTAACAGCTTAAAAGAACAACAAATATTCATTATCTCCCATGATTTCTGTGGGTCGGGAGTTCAGGGGCAGATTAGCTGGGTGGTTCTGGCTTGGAGTCTCTTGTAAGGTCACAGTTAAGGTGACTTGTCATTTGAGACTGGAGCTGGAACATCTACCTCCAGATGGGTACTCATCGGCTGTGGGCATGAGGCCTCGGCTCCTTCCCATGTGCTACTCCCCTAGGCCTGCTTGAGTGTCCTCCCAACATGGCGTCTTGCTCTCCCAGTGCAAGTGATCCAAAAGAGCCAGGGGAAAACTGCTATGTTATTTCTGTACAATCCTCTTGGTTACACAAGTCATCCCTATCCAGCATGGAAGAGGATGACACCAGGCAGGGAAGACCCAAAGGTAGGACTCATTGGAGTTTGGCAACCAAACTGCCCCTCTTTGATCCTCAGACTCCTCCTTCCCTGTCTCTTAGTCTTCCCTGCCCTCTGCCATTCCAAATCGATTGCTAGAAATTTTATAAAAAACTAAAACAGGCTGGGCACAGTGGCTCATGCCTGTAATCCTAGAACTTTGGGAGGCTGAGGTGGGTGGATCACCTGAGGTCAGGAGTTCAAGACCAGCCTGACTAACATGGTAAAACCCCATCTCTACTAAAAATACTAAAATTAGCTTGACATAGTGGCTGGTGCCTGTAATCCTAGCTACTTGGAAGACTGAGGCAGGAGAATTGCTAGAACCCAGGAGGCGGAGGTTACAGTGAGCCGAGATCCTACCATTGCTCTCCAGCCTGGGAGACAGAGTGAGACTCTGTCTCAAAACAAAACAAAACAGAAACCAAAACAAAACTAAAACAAACGTTTTTGGAGGATAAATTAGTCCATTCAGTAAAATTGGAGAAAGGGTTTTTAAAAGGCTAAAATGTAGGTAAGACAGAAAATGGCTTTACCAAGGACTAAAAAGAAATTCGTAAAAATTAAAAACTTCCCATGCCAAGCATTGAAATATTGCACAAGGCAAATATATTTAAATTCACTGAGTATGGCCAGAAAGCCTCTTCCTTCAAAGAGACGTTTCGTAAGTCGGTAGAGTGGGCATTCCAAGAAAGTATCCTTTTGCAAGTGGACTTTTAGAGAACTGGCCTGCTGCATAAAATCCTCCCTTTTTTGGCTGTGAAATCTATATTGGCTGCCATGTACCTTTTTCAGGCTCCTGTCAGGGAACTTGGGGGTGCCTTGAGCGCACCACCTTTCCAGCCAGGCTTCAGCTCCCGACATCCCTAATCCTCAGATCTGCTGCCTCAGGTCCCTTTGTATGAAGCAGTGTGCATTGGTGGGTTCCACGGATAATGTCAAAGCTGCAACTCTGACACAGGCATCGGATGATCCTTCTTCCCACAGAGGCTGGAGAGGCTGCGGGACCTGTCACACAGGCCACATAACAAAGGACCGAGTGAGGACTCAGACCTCGCTGTGTCTGATTCCCAGTCGCATCTGGCTGTCTCCTCCCCTCCGCTTCTGACTCTGAGTGGGAGCATCGCCTCCTCGAACCTTCAGTCACGTGTTGCACCTCAGCCGTGGAATTCCAGACACTCCATCCCCTGAGAGGGGCTGTGCAACTCCCAGTGGGGGCTCCTGGTGGGCCTGCCTTGGAGAGACCCTTTCCCACCTTCCTCCCTGGGCCTGCAGTCCCCAGGCCTGTGCCTACCTGTCCAGATGTAGTTATCAGGGGCACCCTGGAGCCCTCAGGGGCCAGCCAATGGCCCAGGGAGTGACACATGGCACATTCCTCCCCTGTGCCGGGAAGGCCTCCTCAAGGTTGCACATGAGCATGAGCGGATCGCTGATCTCCGAGAGGACAGAGAATGAATCATTTCACAGAACTTTCAAGACACCAGAGAGGAAAAGAAAGAAGATCCTTTTCAACCTGCTGTCTTTCCTCCCTCTCCTTATCTCCCTGTCTTCCTCTCTTCACCTCTCTCTTTCTACCTTTCTTCCTCTGGCTCCCCATCTTGCCACCTCGCAGTCTCCTGCGTGTCTCTCTGTGTGGCTCTGTCTCTTTTGCTGTTTCTCCTGTGTCTCTGTCCCTCTTGACAGAGGTTTTCCGTTGAGGTTGGAGACTAGGCTAACTCTTCCTCTGGGTCCCTGACTCTTTGCCTGGCATCGGGGACCACCGACAGGTGGTAGCTGGAGAAAGAGGAGGTCATAGGAGTGACAGAAAACTGCCCAGAGTTGTTTCAGGGGCAGACCTACTTCAGCCATCAACAGAATTGGATGGCATCCTTGGATCTGTGGGCCATTGCTGGGCTGACACCTAAGATCATCCTGAGTGGAGAGAAGGGACTGTGAGCATAATGCTGAAAGGCTGAAGGAACTTACCTGCTGTCCTACCTGTTTGGCAGAAAACCACAAGCACTGGGTCTGATTTTCTAACAGGCTTGGTTGCCCTACAGAAGGGGATAGGGCTTCACTAACGCCACTGCCAGGAGGTGTGGATGGCCATGGTGTGGGTAGGTGGCAACCCAGCAGCCACTCTTTGTTCACTGCCTGGAGAAATGGGCAGGGGAAACCCAGATGTCCCAGGAGCATGTCTTGGGCAGCCAGTACCACCGCCCAGGGCTCTGTAGCCAGGGGGTGCTGGGGTCACTTGCCCTGTGCTCCTTTTGAACCTTGCTTCAAAAGGAGGGGTGCAGCCCCTGGGTGTCCTTGGAAAGCACAGGTATATCACAGGAACAAATAAGAGCAGCTAGATCAAACCAGTGCCCGTGCCTCAATGACAAATCATGAGCACTACATTTTTCTGAAAAATAGATCACTTAAAAATATTTTTCCTATTCGTAAAGCCTTATTTTTTCCTTCAAAGTACAACTGTCTTTTCTATAATACCCTGACAGTGTATTTTAAGTTACAGCAAGTATTTTGAATAAGACAGTCATCAAATTTCCACTCTGGAGGTTATTTCTAGATTTTGTCCCCTGCTTTTATAAGGATAGCTCATTTCTTCCTGAAATGACTCTGGCTCTTTTTCATTTCTCTCTTTCTCTCTCTCCTTTTAAAGGGAAAGCAACTATTTAGCTCATTATCCCTATTTCTGCACAATCAGAAAGGGTCCAGTACACTTTTGCTTTAGAGTGGTGTATTTCATGGTGATGACGGATACCGGGATTGACCAGAGAGCAGAGAGAGATGAAGTGCTGTGAGAAATCTCAGCAGAGGAGGAAGTGATCTGTAGAGGACGAGGTAGAATTAGCCGAACAAGGCTTTCAAACTCAGTGGCCTGGGATCCAACATGGGGCCAAAGCTGTCTCAGGCTAAAACGGTAGAGCAGCGCATTTTCTTCTGAGTCTTGCCAGCCGCCTTCCCCACCACAGCCTCCGATTTTGGCATTCTTTGCTTGCTTTATTCCTGGAGAGATACTGAATAGCTACCATTTACATATGGTCAGGGCTTTCAAAAATATATTTTAAAAACAAGGTGCTGGTCCTTATATTGTGATAAGTGATAAAATGCTTCTGCCGAGGTCTGTTCTTGCAGAAACACTGGGATCTTTGCTGTAGATAGCTCGTATTTGAGTGGAATGACAGGTCGGCATGCAGGCGTAAAGGAAAGCCTCACCTTTTCCTGCATGGTAGCAGGAACGCATGATAAAACCCTCTGTATTCTTGGAGGGAGGAGGTCCAGGCGTCAGCCCCCGTGTTGGTATTGAATTCAATGTTCCCATGTGATGAGTCCATTGATAGGAGAAAGTTAATTTAATTTGACTGGACTGTACATCAATGCCATTGATGTGTCAGAATATGCCATTAGGAAAACCACACTGCAAGAGTGAATGAGGCATCACGCCAACCCCCAGGAGTTGTCCAGACAAGTAGATAAAGCTTGTGCATGGGGAAGATACAAGATATACAATGGTAGATGCCATAAGTAAGGCTCAGAGGGTTGTGGGGACTTAGAGCAAAGGCAAAGGACAAAGGGAAGGAGCAATAAGAGCAGTTTTAAGGAGGAGGTGGTTTTTGCCTTGAGAGCTGCATAGCATTCAATGGGCAGAGGGACAGGTTATGGATGACCTTGAATGCCAGGCTCTGGAGTTTGGCTCTATCTAATAGAGTAAGAGGAGGGATGCCAATTGCACTGTTCATGCGCCACAACTCTCCTTTCCCTATACCCACCACCTCCTACACAAAGCCAGAAAACACAAGTGATCCATTGTGACACTTTTTCCTGGCTTGCCTATGACCTCAGAATCCAGATATTTTTCAATATAAAAAAGCAAAAGAGCCAAATATCTTGAGGTAGCCACAGAGGTGCCTGCCTGCAAGCAAACTTTTTGCAGAAACCTGGCAGCTGCACCTCTGGATCCATCAGGGTGTTCAGATCTGGCCACACTTCTGTCAGCTGCCTCCAGCCAACACTGAACCTGGCATGATCTCATGGCAGTCCTGAGCAAGTCCCAGGCAGACGGATGGCAAGTCCTTGAACTAGAGCTGCCCATAACGCGAATCGCCCAGAGGGCAAGAATGGCCCACTAATAAAATTCAAGATGCAAGAGATTCTAGGGGATAGACATCTAAAGCCAAAAACATCTGGGTTCTGAGGCCACAGTCAGGCCAGGAAAAAGTGCAACAATTGATCACTGGTGTTTCTTGGCTTTGGGTAGGAGGTGGTGGGTACAGGGATAGGAGAGCTGTGGCGCACAAACAGTGCAATTGGCATCCCTTCTCTTACTCTATTAGATAGAGCCTGGCGTTCAGGGTCATCCATAACCTTTTCCTCTGGCCACAGAATGCTATGCAGCTCTCAATTTATTGTGTCACATTTAAGTCTAAGACTTTTGCCATTTCTGTTCTTGAAAAGTCTAAGTCTAAAAGTTTTAAGTCTAAACTTTTGCCATTTCTGTTCTTGAAAACAGGAAACAATGGACATTTGGGAGGCACAGGGGTGAAATGCTTAGTGTTATCCATCAGCAATGTGAGCAAAATACATTTGACCAGTGGCCACAAGTGACATAACCACATTTGTCTCATGTGACTGCCATCTCTCCTATCAGCATGGGAAAAAATGATAAAAAATTGTCACAGCTGTCTATCCCCTAGGATCTCTTGCACCTTGAATTTTTTTAGTGGGCCATTCTTGCCCTCTGGGCAATTCTCCTTATGGGCAGCTTTGGCTCAAGGACTTGCCTTCTGTCTGCCTAGGACTCACTCAGGACTACCATGAGATCTGGAGCTCCTCCTGTCCCATGCTCCTTCCCTCTCAGCTTCTCCTGCTCCCACCTCCTTACCCTTCATGGGTGTCTCTCCCCTAGAATCTCTTGCACCTTGAATTTTATTTCGGTATCTGCTTCTTGGAGGACACATGCCCATTACCAATTAATTGTGTCACATTTAAGTCTAAACCTTTTGCCATTTCTGTTCTTGAAAATGGGAAACCATGGACATTTGGGGGGTGAAGTTCTTAATGGTATCCAACAGCAGTGTGAGCAAAATACATTTGACCAGAGTCGGGGAGGTCAATTAGGGTTATTGCTGTCATTCAGACCTGGACAAGGGTGGTGGCAGTAGGACTGGAAAAGAGGAGTGACCACGAGTGACATAGCCACATCTGCCTCATCTGACTGCTACCTTTCCTATCAGCATGGAAAAAATGATGAACAGTGGGTTTTTTTTAAGGAAATAACACTGATGTGGAGGTCAGGAAGCCTGGGCTTGGCTCCAGCACTAACCAGCTGTGCACTCCAGGAAATGACAGCAACTCTCTGAACTCAGCTTCCACCACCTGGAAATGGACAGGGAGGGGTGGGGCGAGCTGATCTGGCAATTCACTCCTGTTCTCATATGCAGCCCTGCCGTTAACATAACACAAAGTTTGCCATTTTGGTCACTTTTAGGGGTACAGTTGAGTGGCATTAGGAAAATTACATTGCAAGAGTGAATGAGGCATCACCCAACCCTCAGGAGCTGTGCAGGGAAGGAGCTAAAGCTTGTGCAGGGGGAAGATACGAGACATAGAAGTGCGATTGGATGCCGCAATATCCAGTAGATGGATGTCACGCAACCATCACCAACATCCATTTCAGGACTTTCTCATCTTCCCAAACGCAAACTCTGGTGCCATGAAACACCAACTCCCCATTTCTGCTCCTTCCCCAGCAGCTCCTGGCAATTCCCATGCTACTTTCTGCTTTTATGATTTTGACTACTCTAGTACTACACGTAGGTGGAATCATACAGTATTTGTCCTTTTGTGTCCAGCTGATTTCACTGAGCATAATGTTCCCCTATGTTGCAGCATGTGTCAGAATTTCCTTCCTTTTCAAGGCTCAATAATATTTCATTGTATGGATGACCACATTTTGTTTATCCACTTGGGTTTCTTCTACCATTTGGCTATTGGGAATAATGCTGTCATAAACATGGAGGTATAAATATCTCTTCCAGATCCTGTTTTTGATTCTTTGGGGTGTATACCCACAAGTGGGACTGCTGGGTCACACGGTAGCTTGCTCTTTTTTCAGCAGTGCCTTCCCAAACTTCCCAAAGAGCAGCCACACAGCCACTGTAAGTGAATCCAGGAACCAGTAACTGTTCAGTAGTGGCTGACATATTACGATCTATTTCACAAATTCACCCAGATTCCGCATCATATCATATCCTTCTTTCTTTATAAAAGTGATGCTTTATACTACATTCCAGTTTAAGGAACATTTTGTTCCGCAGAGTCCAAAAAGCGCCCGCTTCTCCTGTGGCTCGCCCGGGCTGGGCTGTGATGGCAGTGCCCAGTTGGACAAGTACCCAGAACAGGGATGCATTTAAGATCCTGTCCAGCTCTGACACTCTCTGACTTAAAGCAACACCCTCCCAGGGATTCTTCATTTTAAACAAAGACGAAGTGAGCGAAGGACTGTTGTTGCCGAGCCAGGAGGCATGAGTCACTGGTGACGGGAATTTCAGGCATCTGCGGCTGGAAATGGAGGGGAGCATTTCTAGAGCTGAAATGTCACAGAGGCACAGCCCCGGGTGGGTCTGGCACAAAGCAGTGTTATATGGAGAGGCCCGGCAGCACTCCCTGGGCTTGTTTCCCAGCTCCCGCAGCTCTTGGGAGGTTCTAGAAGATTGTCCAGACTATGACTCATTCATGTGTTACTGTAATAGAGAAAGAAGTAGGTGGCAGTGTGGCATGGATTTCACGGAGCATTAGTGAGGAATCTGTGTCCACTCAAGCAGATTTTTCGTTGTCTGAATGTGAGGATTCTCCTTTGGGCTGTTTATGGGCAGGGTGGGAGGGATATCGCAGAGGTGCTGTCATGGGCCTCCAGAGGCTTTTTACGATTCTGTAGTGGCCATGCTGGGAAGACGCCCTGAGAAGACACTGTGACTGTCCATGTGACAACAACAGCGGGGGCGAAAGCCATCGGAAATCCCTCCAAAGCCATTTAGCCAAGGCTGCTGCTGCCATGCCCCAATCCAGGTGAGCTTTTGGCCAGAGCTGGCTGTGGACTGGTTGGTATTTCCCTGCTTTTGATGTCCCTTACAGTCTGCAGTGGAAATGCCAATGAGGAGTGAGGAGATGGAAGAGAACACAAAGGCAGACAGGAAAGGCTGAGAGGATTCTCCCATCAGACAAATAGTCCTCGGGTGCGTGAACTGTCCCTTTAACCTGAGCATATTCCCTTGAGAGAGAGGAATGGGACTGAAGGTCTAAATTCACATCACTATAAGTTCCATTTATATCTTCATGGAGTGTGACGAGAACCTTAATGTCAACGCTCTTGAGATATCTGCCCACAGGTGCCCTCATGCTGAAGCTTTCCCTCCCAGCTCCCACTTCAGGAATGAAGGGTTTCTTCCCTCAGCTGCAGCAAGTGTCAGCAGTGGACAGTCTTCAGCGACCAGCTGTCTTCTGGAAATACCCCAGATGAACAAAACTGGTCTGACTAAGCTGCACGCCCCTTCCTGATGCAGGCTGCACACCACCCCCCGACTCTGATGTAGAAGTTAACTTGCAAGTGGAGAGAGAAGGAATTCGGACCAGAAATGTTGCTTTAAGTCAGAGAGTGTCAGAGCTGGACCTAGGGTTCTAGCTGACAAGTACCAGTAGTGGCCATGAGGTGAGTGGTATGTGCCACAGTCTTGAGGGACACTGTGGGCAGCAGCAGGAGAGGCAGTGATGACAGAGGCCAGCACCCCAAGCCCCTGGTCTGGAAACACCTCCAGTGAAGCCAGAGCAGGGTGGTGGGCAGGCGCCATTCTCCTCCACTGTCATGACAGCAGATGAGACCTGGAATGTGTGTGCGACCCCACAGGGAGCCAGGATCGGGAACACTTGAGTTCATTAAAGTACCCCCAAACTGACAGAGAAACCTTGAACTGAAAGAGAAATTACTTAACTGCCTAAGAAATCGCTAAATTTATTTTTGCATGCCTGAAGCTTGTGAACGATCTGAACTTCATACCTGCTCCACAGTGTTTGCAGTTTGATCACCTCTTTACTGCTTTTCGTTGCAACAGCATGGGGACTAGAATAGAAGGCCAGGACAAGGCTCACAGACACAGCTCAGTAAGCCTCCAGCTCTCCAACAAAATCTTACCTGCAAGGGTGTGGCAGCCATGGAAATGCCCTGCTCAAATCTCCCTGCAAGAGAAGCTTCTGCGGGGAACACTGCTGACTACGGCCTCCAGCTGCTAAGCCTTGGATCCATCATGGCGGCCAAGCCAGGTCCCACCTCCCTAGGCTACCCAGAGAGGTTGCTAGAGCCAGGACTCTGGGGGATTCCTCTCCCAGGCAACTTTGGCTCAGGGACTCCCAATGGCCCAACTGGGACCCTCAGGGATGCTGTGACATCTGAGGCTCCTCCTGACCATCGTTTTTCCCTCTCTCTTCTCACAGGGGTCAGACCTGTACTGCAGTCTGAGGGTCCTCCCAACCTTCCTATGCTCCCTCCCCTTTGTCACCCAATGTCTCCTCCAATCAACCTCTGGCATGTCTACTCTAATCCTAGCATCTGCTTCTCAGAGCACCTGAACAGACAAGGGAAAGGAGTACGTTCCCCTGGAAAGAATTCAGCGTAAGAAAATGAGAGATGGATTTGGGAGGCTGAGGCGGGCGGATCACAAGGTCAAGAGATCGAGACCATCCTGGCCAACATGGTGAAACCCCGTCTCTACTAAAAATACAAAAAAATTAGCTGGCGTGGTGGTGTGTACCTGTAGTCCCAGCTACTCGGGAGGCTTAGGCAGGATAATTGCTTGAACCCGGGAGGCAGAGGTTGCAGTGAACCGAGGTCACGCCACTGCACTCCAGCCTGGCACCTGGTGACGGACTGAGACTCTGTCTCAAAAAAAAAAAAAAAAAGAAAAGAAAACAAGAGATGGCCTGAGGATCGTGACTCAGGAACAGGCTTTGCTAGAGAGAGGCAGGGATCAGAGTGTCACATGCCATCAGGTGTTTGAAGCCAGCCTTGGCCCAGCTCCCTGGACTCCTGCTTGGATTCTGAAGCCAGAGGATGTGACAACAACTTTCATCAAACGTTGTGACACCCTAGGAGTGCCCCTCCACCAGAATGTAATCCAAAGCAGGGGTCTTTTCTCCAATTTGAACAAGAAGCCAGCTTGGAATCCCTAAGATCTCTAGGTGTTCCCAGTGGGGGCTCCCTCCCAGGCCTGCAGCAGCCTTGAGAGGCAAAGAAGCTGCCTGCAGGAGGGATGTGTCTGGAACAGCGTTGGAGCGTCACCTGTAACATCAGAGCCAACTGAATGCTTGCTCATTTGGTGGTTACTGTTTTATTTTCTCTAATGACCCCCTCCAGCTTCAAAATACCATGGTTATATTCCATGTAGGCCTTGCCACCCTGACCAGACTGTAAGCTCCTTATGTCAGGGATTATATTTTCTGTGTTTTCATCCATTTCTAGGGACATAGTAGAGATTCAGGGTATCCTGATTGGTCATTGGTATTTACGTAATTGTCCAAATTTTATTTTTTAGTTTTATTTCTTTATTTTTTTGAGACGGAGTCTTACTCTGTCACCCAGGCTGGAGAGCAGTGGCGTGATCTTGGCTCACTGCAACCTCCACTGGGTTCAAGTATTTCTCCTGCCTCAGCCTCCCAAGTAGCTGGGACTACAGGTGACAGCTGGGATTACAGGCATGTGTCACCACCCACCACCAATTTTTGTATTTTTAGTAGAGACAGGTTTCACCATGTTGGCCAGGCTGGTCTTGAACTCCTGACCTTAGGTGATTTGCCCACTTTGGCCTCGAAGAGTGCTGGGATTACAGGTGTGAGCTACTGTGCCCAGCCTCAAATTTTATTTTAGACCTTCAACTCTTTATAGTTTCATGTGCAAGGCCACGCTATCAATACTGTTTGAGGATGATTATTTTCCAGTTGCTATTCCTCTTGATATGAAAGCTATGATGAACAAGAAATTCAGAGACATAAAAAGAAATTGTTTTTTCAAAAGATGAATTCATCAAGTCATGATGACATACCAGGCATAGTAATGGGCTTTGCAGGAGGAATGATGACACAAAGATGAGAAAGACACAACTCCTGTCATGCACTCATATGGCCTTATGGGAGGGACAGGCATAAATCAATATGGCTGATACAATAGGATAAGAGCTACGGAGTCTGGGGTCTAGGGAGTGCTGATGGCACAGGAAGGAGGGTGACTAACTTTATCTTGAAATTCTCAGGAAAACTCTGGATAGGATTAGTAATTGAACTGGCTCTTGCAGGCTGAGTAGGTGTTTGCCAGTTGACAAGAGGATACAGCGGGAGGATGTCCAAGAAGAGGAAAGGAGGGCTTTACAAGTACTGAGAGGCAAGTAAATCACAGCTTTCCCAAAATATGCGGGAAAGTGAGACACTGAGGTGCATGGTCAGCCATGGGCAGTGAAGCAGCGTAGCCCTAGGTCTTCAAGGCCCTTAAACACCACCCTTGGGAACCCAAACTTTGTCCTGGAGTTTGTTACTGGGAAGCCCTCTAAAGTTCTGGAGGCTGGTGGTATTTTGTATTTCAGTTATGGAGACATTACTGCTTTATTAAACAGAAAAACATCAATTGCTGTTTTTTTGCATACCTCACCAGTATTCACTCAAAGGCATTACTTATTTATTTATTCATTGAGGTGGTAATTTTTTTAGCTTTTATTTTAGACTCAAGGGTACACGTGCAGATTTGTTATATAGGTAAACTGCGTGCCAAAGGGGCTTGGCATGCAGTTTGTTTTGTCCCCTAGTAACAAGCATGGCACCCGGTGGGTAGTTTTTCAACCCTCTGTTTCCTCCAACAACAGATACGGGCCGCAAGTCTATCGTTTCCTTTGTGTCCACGTGCACTCAACGTTTGGCTCCCATTTATAACTGAGAACATGTGCTATTTGGCTTTCTGTTCTTGCATTAGTTTGCTCAGGATAACGGCCTCCAGCTCCATTCATGTTGTTGCAAAGGACATGATGTCATTCTTTTTTATGGCTGCATAGTATTCCATTGTGGATACGTATCCCATTTTTTTAATCCAGTCTACCATTGATGGGCATTTAGGTTGACTCCATGTCTTTGCTCTGGTGAATAGTGCTTTGATGAACATGCTTGTGCATGTGTCTTTATGGTAGAAAGATTTCTATTCCTTTGAGCACATATCCAGCAGTGGGATTACTGGGTTGAATGGTAATTCTATTTTAAGTTATTTGAGGACTTGCCACACTGTTTTCACAATGGTTGAACTAATTTACACCCCCAACAGCAGTGTATAAGCGTTCTCTTTTCTCCACAATCTCGCCACCATCTATTAGTTTTTGACATTTTAATAATAGCATTTCTGACTGGTGTGAGATGGTATCTCATTGCGGTTTCAGTTTGCATTTCCCTAATGCTTAGTGATGCTGAGCACTTTTCACATGTTTGTTGCCTGCATTTATGTCTTCTTTTGGAATGTGTCTGTTCATGTCCCTGGCCCACTTTTTAACGGGGTTGTTTGTTTTCTGCTTACAAATTTGTTTAAGTTCCTGATAGATTCTGGATATTAGACCTTTGTCAGATGCAAGTTTGCAAATATTTTGTCCCATTAAAGACGTTGTTTATAGAGATGGCCAATCACCCTCTGACTTTCAACTTAGAGATGAGTTCATTAGTTTGTTCCTCTTAAAAACATATTAAATGAAACAGGAGATTTTTTTTCCCCAGGATGAAAGTGGTCATTTTTCTTTTTTCAAGTTTATGGAGAGCATTGTATTTAAACTGTCTTCTAAGTTTCCTGGCTGCACATCTAGGGAATAACAGCAGTTTCTCAAGGATAGAAACGAAACAGTACTTCCTTTGTTCTACTTCTACCTACATGGGGGACACCCAGGGACTCCAGATGCTTTCAGTAGAGCTGGCAAGTCCCATGGGAGCCTGTATGTGCTCGGTAGTTCCATCCTCATCCACCATTATCCTTGGTTTCTGTCGGGAATCACTCTGTGATGTGTCAGGCACTCCCAACACCACAGCGCTGGGCTCAGCTATGGAGGGACCTGCGGACGTCAGCATGCTGGCCACCACCCCCACCTCAGGATGCTCCCCAGAGGTACAGCTCTGTAATCAGCACGGTAGAGTGTTAGAAAGGGGCCTGGCTAGGGACAGAAAAGAGGATTGCCAGACCAGGAACAGCTGTGACGAGAATCAATAAACCTCCAGTGCCAGCAATTAGTTCATGGTTTTCTTTCACTTCACTTGCTGCATGGGAGCAAATGTGAGAAACGCAGATGGCTCCAGGGTTGGAGGTCTACTGGGTGAGCACAGCTGGACCAGCAAGGGAGAGAAGTTGCAGTGTTGTGTTGAAAGGGCCAAAGAATCCAGATGCGGAAGGGGAGGGGAGGGAACGGGAGGGGAGGGGAGGGGAGGAAAAAAAGCAAGCCAAGCCAGGAGCCTTGTATCACAATGAAAGCCATCTGTGAGGGAGTGAGTCTGAAGTTGAAGAACTGGTTTAGTGAGAAGGAGGGCGTGGGAGAGGTGGAGAGGCCCTTGGGTGAGAGATTTTATTTGTCATGGTCTAGATGCTCCAGATCAGAGAGGTGAATTTCACAAATGAAGCAT
>CAUYLG010017444.1:0-25367 GCA_963573385.1 Cacajao melanocephalus
TAGGTTGCTGTCAAGACACAAATCTCTGACATACCTTAACTAATAAAATTTTGGCTGACTTGGTGTCCTTTCCAAATGATAGTGTTAATTAGAGTCCAAATCAGCCTTTGACAAAATTCAACAGTCCTTTATGCTAAAAACTCTCAATAAACTAGGTGTGGAAGGAACATATCTCAAAACAATAAAAGCTATTTATGACAAACCTACAGCCCATATCATACTGAATGGGCAAAAACTGGAAGCATTCCCTGTGAAATCCAGCACTAGACAAGGATTCCCTCTCTCACCACTCCTATTAAATATAGTATTGGAAGTTCTAGCCAGAGCAATTAGGCAAGGAAAAAAAAAGGGTGTTCAATTAGGAAAAGAGGAAGTGAAATTGTCTCTATTTGCAGATCACACGATTGTATATTTAGAAGACCCTATCATCTCAGCCCAAAACCTCCTTAACCTGATAAGCAAATTTAGCAAAGTCTCAGGATACAAAATCAATGTGCAGAAATCACAAGCATTTCTATACACCAATAACAGACTAACAGAGAGCCAGATCATGAGCAAACTCCATTCGCAATTGCTACAAAGAGAGTAAAATAACTAGGAATACAACTAACAAAAGATATGAAGGACCTCTTCAAGGAGAACCACAAACCACTGCTCAAGGAAGTAAGAGAGGACACAACCAGATGGAGAAACATTCCATGCTCATGGTTAGGAAGAATCTATATCATGAAAATGGCCATACTGCCCAAAGTAATTTATACATTCAATGCTATCCTCATCAAACTACCAATGACCTTCTTCACAGAACTGGAAAAAAAAAACACTTTAAACTTCACATGGAACCAAAAGAGAGCCCACATAGCCAAGACAATCCTATGCAAAAAGAACAAAGCAGGAGGCATCATGCTACCTGATTTCAAGCTATACTACAAGGCTACAGTAATCAAAACAGCATAGTATTGGTACCAAGACAGAGATATAGACCAGTGGAACAGAGCAGAGGCCTTGAAGGCAATGTCACATATCTACAACCATCTGATCTTTGACAAACCTGAAAAAAAAGATTCCCTGTCTAATAAATGGTGTTGGGAAAACTGGCTAGCAGTGTGCAGAAAGCAGAAACTGGACCCTTTCCTGATACCTTACACTAAAATTCACTCCAGATGGATTAAAGACTTAAACATAAGGCATAACACCATAAAAACCCTAGAAGAAAACCTAGGCAAAACCATTCAGGACATAGGCATAGTCGAGGACTTCATGACTAAAACACCAAAAGCATTGGCAACAAAAGCCAAAATAGACAAATGGGATCTAATTAAACTCCAGAGCTTCTGTACAGCAAAAGAAACAATCATTAGAGTGAACTGGCAATCAATAGAATGGGAAAAAATTTTTGTAATCTACTCATCTGACAAAGGGCTAATATCCAGAATCTACAAAGAACTAAAACAGATTTACAAGAAAAAACAAGCAAACCCATCCAAAAGTGGGTGAAGGATATGAACAGACACTTTTCAAAAGAAGACATCTATGAGGCCAACAAACATACGAAAAAATGCTCATCATCACTGATTATTAGAGAAATGCAAATCAAAACCACATTGAGATACCACCTCACACCAGTTAGAATGGTGATCATTAAAAATCTGGAGACAAAAGATGCTGGAGAGGATGTGGAGAAATAGGGAAACTTTTACACTGTTGGTGGGAGTGTAAACTAGTTCAACCATTGTGGAAGACAGTGTGGCACTTCCTCAAGGACCTAGAAATAGAAATTCTGTTTGACTCAGCAATCCCATTACTGGGTATATAGCCAAAGGATTACAAATCATTCTATTATAAAGACATATGCATGTATGTTCATAGCAGCACTGTTTACAATAGTAAAGTCCTGGAACCAACCCAAATGCCCATTGATGATAGACTGGACAAGGAAAATGTGGCACATATACATCACGCAATACTATACAGCCATAAAAAATGATGAGTTTGTGTCCTTTGTAGTGACATGGATGAATCTGGAAACCATAATTCTCAACAAACTGACACAAGAACAGAAAATCAAACACTGTGTGTTCTCACTCACAGGTGGTTGATGAACAATAAGAACACATGGACAGGGAGGGGAGCATCACACACTGGGGTCTGTTGGGGGGGCCAGGGGAGGGACAGCGGGGGACTGGGGAGGTCGGGGAGGGATAACATGGGGAGAAATACCAGCAGCAAACCACATTGCCATGTGTGTACCTATGCAACAATCCTGCATGATCTGCATATGTACCCCAGAACCTAAAGTACAAAAAAAAAATAAAGAAAATGAAGACTTGAATGTTGCTCATGTTTTTTCAATGATCACAACTATCTTGCACATGCCTAAATACAATTTTAAACAACTAGGAACATAAGGATTCATGCTGTGGATGTGGGTGAAGAAATGATTTGAAAACCTATTAACATTTTCTTAAGAAAAAATGTGTTAACCTGTTTGATTGCAAATTCTGTGCTGCTGTGGCTTTTTTTGTATTACAAATGTGATTCTGTATCTCAACGTAACATAAATTGAGATGTTGATAGGCTTTTCCAAGAAAATAAGTGAGTCATAGTAAACCTTTTCTTGTATAAGGATGAATGTGAAGTATATAATCATTATTTGAACAGGATGTTCCTTTAAAAAGCAATTGAGATTGCACATCGCAAGGCAGTTTTGATGGCAACTTCGCATCTTGTGTAGCAACAGGATTTTGTTCCTTCTGCTTCTCAACAATACTTTCAAAGGTCACAAAATTAAATCCTTTGGATGACATATACCCCATTCTTGTTTCTCTACTTATATGTAGTGACTGGACTCTCAATGTTTTACTCCCATCTGAATTTCTTGTCAGACTATCCTTTAACCTTTTATATGTGGTTTGTTAATTTAAAATTTTAGAAAAGGACAACCTAAAGAATAAAAAGATAGGATCAGGGTAGAAAATTTTTATATAAAATGCATAAACAGATATAAAATGCTTTTTAAATTTCAATACAATGTGCTTGTCTGCATACATTCATTCCTAATTATTGTGATTATGGTAAGTTATCACTAGCAATAATTTCTGTTTTGACATTGTCTCACCTTATTACTGAGGCTGCAGTGCAGTGGTTCAATCATAGCCCACTGTAGCCTCAAACTTCTGGGCTCAAGTGATGCTCCCAAGAACTACAGGTGTGAGCCACCATGCCGGGCTTTAGAAATAATTCTAATAAAAGAAGATGCTATGGTTAAGTAATTTTGTTTTGTTTGGGTTTTTTTTTTGTTGTTGTTGTTGGTGACAGAGTTTGGCTGTTATCACTCAGGCTGGAGTGCAGTGGCACAGTCTTGGCTCACTGCAACCCCCACCTCCCAGGTTTAAGCAGTTCTCCTGCCTGAGCAGGGTATTTGAGAAATATGAGACTATGTAAAGTGGTTCTATAGCTGTATGTATTTATTTTGGCAGGTTTCATATTGGGCTTTGCAGATTGACCTACAAGCTGCTAAATCACACTTATAGGTAAAAGCTGGCATAGCCATTGTGGTTGGTATTTGAGAAATATGTGGCTATGTAAAGTGATCAAATGTATAAATCATTTGCATTCCTCAGAGAAAAGTGGAAAAAGTAACCTGAAAAATATATTTGAGGAAATATTTCAAGAAAATTTCCTTAATGTTGCTAGAGAAGTTGATATTCAGATTTGAGAAATCCAGACAACACTTGTGAGATATTATACAAAATGAACATCAACAAGGCATATAGTCACCAGACTGTCCAAGGTCAATGCTAAAGAATCTTAAAAGCACCTAGATAAAAAGGTCAGATTACATACAAAGGGAACCCCATCAGTCTAACAGTGGACTTCTCACCAGAAATTTTATAAGTCAGAAGAAATTGGGGGCCTATTTTAAGCATTATTAAAGAAAAGAAATTACAACCAAGAAATTCATATCCTTCTAAACTAAGTTTCATATAAGAAAGAGCAATGAAGTGTTTTCTGGAGAAGTAAGTACTAAAGGAATATATTACCACTAGATTTGTCTTACAAGAGATCCTCAACTAAGCTAGTTTTTAACATGGAAATAAAAGAATGATACCTGCTACCACAAGAGCACACTTAAGTACCTAGCCAACAGACTCTATAAGCAACACAACTGAAACTGCAAAACAACCAACATCATGATAAGATCAGCACTTCATATATCAATATTAAACTTGAATTTAAATGGTCTAAATTCCCCATTTAAAAGGTGAAGTATGACAATCTGGATTAAAAACAACAAGACCCCTGTCTCCTCTCTTCAAGAGACTTATCTTACATGTAATGACATCCATAGATGCAAAATAACACATTGGAGAAAGTTCTACCATAGGAATGAAAACCTAAAAAGAGCGGAGGTAACTATTCATATATCTGATAAACTTTAAGTCAACAGCAATGAAAAAAAGACAAGGACAGTACGTAATGAAAAGGTTTGATTCACCAAGATTTAATTGTCCTAAATACATACATCTCCAATGCTTGAGCATTCTTATTCACAAAACAATTACTTCTAGATCTATTAAAAGACAGCTATACAATAATGGTGGGTGACTTCAAGAGCAGAAAGCTAACAAAGATACTTAAACTCAACACTTGACCAACTGGAGCTAATAAACATCTATAGAATATTCCACTCATCAACAACAGAATATATATTCTTCTCATTTACACTATAAAATCAACCACATGTTCAGCCATAAAGTGAATCTCAACAAATTAAAAAAAAAATCATACCAACCATAGTCTTGCACCACCAAGAAGAGCTCTCAAAACTATAAAATTATTTATAAATTAAACCACTTACTCCCGAACAACTTTTAGGTAATCAACAAATGAATTCACAGCCAAATTTTCTTTATTTTCTTTTTATTTCTTGTTCTTTTCTTTCTCTCTCTCTCTTTTTTTTTTTTTTTTTTTTTTTTTGGAGACAGAGTCTTGCTCTGTCACTCTGGCTAAAGTGCAGTGGCAGCAATCTCAACTCAATGCAACCCAGGTTCAACAGATTCTCCCACCTCAGTTTCCCGAGTAGCTGGAATTACAGGCACACCACACTTGAATAATTTTGTACTTTTATTAGAGATAGGGTTTTGCCATGTTGACCAGGCTGATCTTGAACTCCGGAGCCTTTAGTTATCAGTCAACCTAAATCTTCCAAAATGCTGTGATTATAGGCATGAGCCACCCTGCCCAGCTGTCATAGCCAAATTCTGCCAGTTATACAAAGAAGAGCCGATATCAACTGTACTGAAATTATTCCAAGAAATCAAGGAGGATGAATTCTTTCCTGTTTTATTTTGTGAAGCCAACCAGCATCACACTGATAACAAAACCTGGCAAAGACACAGTGAAAAAGGAAAATTACAGGCCAATATCTGTAATAAATGTAGGTGTAAAAATCCTCAATAAAACACTAACAAACTAAATCCAACAGCACATCAAAAAGTTAATTCACCATGATCAAGTTGGCTTCATTTCTGGGATGTAAATTGGTTCAACATACGCAAATCAGTAAATATAATCCACCACATCAACAGAATCAAAAACAAAAATGATATGACCATCTTAAGAGACATGAAAGCTTTTGATAAAATTCAACATCCCTTCATGATAAACACACTCAAGAAAATAGGCATGAAAAGATCATACCTCAAGTTAGAGTCATCTATAACACACCCACAGCCAATATAATACTGAACTTGAGTGATAGAATCATTCTCAATCTAAACCTAAGCATCATACAATATACACAGGTAACAAACTTGCACATGTACCCCAGAATTAAAGTTGAAAAAAAAATCCAAAATGTTTTAAATGATGAGGTACAAAAATACAACCACTGAAATATAAAACAGTATCATGTTTATAGAAATCTGCAAGTATGCTTTAGTACTTGAAGATTGGAGTTAAGTTGGAAGAATTTGAGAGATGAAGGTATTTTGGGAGATAATGGCTAAGTAATGAAGGCTCTTGAATTCTACTCTAAGAGGGGGCGGCCTTTAAAGTAATAGTAGTAGCTAGCACTGAAATATTTATACTAGAACAATAAAATTCCCAAATTTAAATTTTAGATAGTTCATTCTGAAAGCATTAATTGAGGTGGATTCAAAGAGAAAGAGATAATATCAGATAAACCTAAACAGAGACTGTGAATTGGAGACATCTTGAATAGCTAAGGTCAAAGATGAGGCATCCCCCCGCTGGACACATGGAACCAGGTAATTGAGGGTGCACTGAATGGAGGTCCTTTTGCCCCCATGGCTGCCTGCCTCCCACTACTCTGGTCCCTATGCTTGTATGTTGTTGACAGTTGACTAGAGGGTTTCTTTCTGAGGAAACTACCCTGTAGAAGAATAGAGAACTACAAATTCCCCATATGAAGTTTACATACATAACAATTCTGCACATTTACCTCTAAACCTAAAATAAAATTTAAAAAATACCTTGTACCCTGCCTAAATACAAATTCATGATTAAACAAGCCATTACCTCATACATAAACCTTCCTATTAGATTTTTAGGGCCTACTTCTTATTTTGATTGGCTAGCCAAGGATCACCAGATATTTGAGAACATTTTTAAAGGAAAACAAAAAAAAGTGCATAAGAAAATCCAAAGATAGAAAAATGAACAAATAAAAACAATGGAGATCATATGGGAAATAAAAAACACTCATATAAAATTACAATTCTCATCTTCAGAGCTAAAATTACTATATTACATCTATGATATGAGAGTATTCGGAGAATAAGAATTTTTAGAAATGTGAAATCTTTTGACAAAAATAAAAATAAATAATTGAAAAGTTGAAAAGCAATGAATAGAAAATTTTGCGGGAAAAAAAGATATGATCATTTAAAATGATTTTTAAATAATAGAATTCTAAAAGGTTAACAACAACCACCAAAAACGCTCAGTCTAAGAGGCCAGATAATTAGTTCCACTGATTGAGGCAATAGTGGGAAGGATATTATGAAAACATCACTTGCGAAATTTTTCCAGAATACAAAGGATCAGATTTTCTACACAAAAAAAGGGCCCACTGAGTACCTACAATGTGGCTCAGATTCATCAATACGCATATCACTCTCAATCTTTATACAATTTCAGGACATTGGGGAAAAGTCCTAAGAGCATCTGGAAAGGGAAAAAAAATGGGTTACATAAAAGGACCTAAGGGATCACATACAAAGGAATAAAAATGGCATCTTACTTCTAACAAGAAACACTCGAAGCTAAAAAAGATCTGAACAATGGCTTCAATTTCTGAGGGAAAGACTTTTCTCTCCTAGAAGTCTATGAATCTCACTGGAAACTAAGGCAAGGATAAAGATATTTTCAAACATGCAAGGGCTCAAATTAACTTTCTCTGTGCACATTTTTTTCTGTGCTATAGAGTAACTACAGAACGTTGTTGAAGTATATATTTCATAAAAAATGAAGAAATAAATTTAGAAAGGACTCAGGAATCAGGACATTTAACACAAAAGGGTGTAAAGAGGAGACTAGAAAAAAAATACAGTTTAGATTGGAACAGAAGGAGTAAAGATTTCAGGAGAGATGTTTCAAACACACACCTGTACACACATGCACTGATTTCTTTGTAGTCAAATACATAAAGTAATTTATCAGTTCTTCTTGTGAGCATGTGTGTGTGTGTGCAGGAACATGAAAAAGAGCCACATCCTCATTCTTCATGTTAAGAAACCAAAAGATACTCTCTAAAAATTTTTAGAACCACAAAGTCGCAGTAAAAACTCAATATTTATAATATGCAAATTATGTAACAAATAAGTATCATGTGAAAACATTCATAATGGTGACTAGACCAAATAAAAGGAATCTTATAGCTTGATAGTTTAGACACTAGGATCTTGAATTAAATAGCCTAGATCCAAAGCTCAAAAATGGCAACTAACTAGGAGCTACTGCCTTAATATCTGTAAGTCTGTTTTCACATGTATAAAATGGGAATAATGGTACTCACCACAAGCTCAGTCATCTGGGTTAGGAAAGGTCATTTGTATACATAGCTTAGCACAATGCATAGAATATGATGAACAGCTAATCAAGGATATTGTAGAAAATGTGGCAGATGTTTACACAGTCACTAAGTGTTTTGGGCTAGAAAGATTGACAGCGAGGGCTAATAGTTTTTAAAATAGGTAGCTGAAACCTGGGAACTTTAGAATCTGACTTGCTCAGCCTCACAAAAGTCCCAGAAGTCTATGTGACATGTTCCTACAAATTTTATCATCCTCCCAGGGATAAATTACAAGAGAAAGCCTTTTGGAGGCCAACAGATATAGAGAGGGAAGGGGCAATCAAATGGAATTGTAAGACCACCTTGGGAGCCAGATGGCTTTCCTTTCAGCGATGGGACTGAGGAGCACCGAGCAGTGGCCTATCACATGATATTCACCTGGCAGAAAAGCTTAAAGTGCATGTTAGAAGTTTCTGAACTGAGATGATGAGCTCAAGTTGAGTCAGCCCACAGTGTAAGGTTCTCACAACACTGGCCACTATAAGACTTGAATAATATGAGAAAAACCTGAGCAACAGTAGCTTGGGACAGTGAGTCCGAAGGCACCTTTCAACCATGTATGAGCAGCAAAAGCAGCCACCAAACATCCTCTGCTACCTTGGAAGTCCTCCCAACATTTACAACGTTCACTTATTTTCTTAACTGCATTACAAATTCAAGCGCATTGTTGTTTACCAGGGAATATTCATTGTAAATGAATTAGGGAAATATCTTAAAAGAAACAAAGGATTGGTCTTAACATTGGAATTATGAGTGACCCTTATGAATTTGTTAATTATTTTCCCTTCTGTAGATATTAGCAATGCCTTTTATCCACATTTGCATTTACATATGCTCACAACACACCTATTTGTGTTCTCTGCATTTACCAGCAATTACTTCATGACAGACCTCCTAAATAATTGAGCAGCCTCACTCCAGAAACTGCAAACTAACCTATTCACACCCTCTCCCACATGCCAATGAAATGCTCATGAGAAAGAAAAACAGATCTACTCAAAGATGTGATTCAGGAATCTAATTGTCAGTCCATTTCTATTGCCATAAATTGAGATTTGTCTGGGCATCTTGCCATATTTTTGTTTAATCTGCTGTCCCTGTATTCAGTTCTGATTTTCCATTTCTATCGTTCAGTGATGTTGATTTTGTTATAACTCTGCAAAAGACTTGCATGTTTCATTGTTTTAAAAAATGAATATGTTGCTTTTCCCTAGGGAAGGGCTGTAAGAAGCAATATATTTATATAGAATCTTGTTCTAATAATAACTCAAGACACAGAATGCTGACCATGTTGGACAAAGGGTTATGGATTTTAAAAATATTAATATTTTGACATAAACATAAATGCCATCTTTTATTTATTTAATAAATATTTATTAATAATTCTATAAATTGTGAGGCCCCAGGGATTCTGCTATGAGCAAGATGTCTAAAATTTTATGACAGGATCTAGGAGCTTTAAATTAATTATATATGAGCAACTTTTTGAGGTCACCAACTAAATGACAAAGTATGGTTCTTAAATGCAAGGAGAAATAAGTTAGTCTGTTGAAGGAGCTGAGAATGCTGTCAGATGCTTAAACATAATGGAGTTGCTGTAACAGCTCTATGCACAAAGTGACTGAAGTCACATGGAGGAGGCTATATAACCCAAATAAGAGGTCTAAGACATTATTTTAGAGGAGGCAATGCTTGCAATATGTTTGCAAGCTGAAGGAGAAATCCAGAATTGGAGAATGGATGGAAGGCCATTGAAAGTAGAAGTAGTGCATGTGACAAGCCAGGACTGAGGTAGAGCTGCCAAACAAGCCCTTCAGGATGGCCGGCACATGAGAATGGAGGTAAGGCAGGAGAGGAAATATGTCGGCAAAAGAAGGCTCGCTCTTGATCAAGGAACCCCACTCGGTGGCGTTCCTTATGGCAAAGCGGAGAATCCTACTTTGGACAGCACCCGAAGTCAGGAGAGCTTGGCTTCTCAAAGAACCCCCTCACTCTTCTTTAGTCAGACTCAAAATACTGATATGTAAACACCAAGTTAATTATCTTATTTGTAATGAAAAATAAGTCTCATGTGGGCTCCTATGCTTATGTAAATATGGACATCAACACCTTTTCCCATAGGTACACGTATATAAGCAGACAATTAAAATTAGAAGCTTGTTTGAAGATAGCAGAACCAGAGTCATGGGATATTGAATTGATTCACACCTTGGGGTCATTAGGATAACATGTGTTGATCCATTTGCTCTCACAGTCAAATAGTTGTGTTTTTCGTCTTTTGTTTAATCAGTGGAAAAACTCATTTAATTTTTTTAACTTTTATTTTAGGTTTGGGGGTGCACATGAAGGATTGCTATGTGGGTAAAACTGTGTTACACGATCTGTAGTAAGTATTATTTCATTACCCAGTTATTAAGCCCAGTACCTATCTTTTCTGCTCTTTCCCCTCCTCCCACCCTCCCACCTCAAGTCGATCCCAGTGTCTGTGGTTTCCTTTTTTGTGTTCGTAAGTTCTGTTATTTAGCTCCCACTTATAAGTGAGAACATGTGGTATTTTATTTTCTGTTTCTGCATTAGTTTACTAAGGATAATAGCTTCCATCTCCATCCATGTTCCCACAAAAGACATAGTATCTCCTTCTTCTTCTTCTTTTTTTTTTTTTTTTTTTTTTTTTTTATACAGAGTCTCACTATGTAGCCAGGCTGGAGTGCAGTGGCACAATCTCTGCTCAGTGCCACCTTCACCTACTGGGTTCAAGTGCTTCTCCTACCTCGGCCTCCTGAAAAACTGGGACTACAGGCGCACACCACCATGTCCAGCTAATTTTTGTATTTTTAGTAGAGACAGGGTTTCACCATATTGGCCAGGATGGTCTTGATCTCTTGACCTCGTGATACGTCAGCCTTGGCTTCCCAAAATGCTGGGATTACAGGCATAACCTACATGCCTGGCTGATACCATTTTTTTTATAGCTGCATTGTATTCCCTGGTTTATATGTACTGTGTTTGCTATATGCAATCTGTCATTGATGGGCATTTGGTTTGATCCAATGTCTTTGGTATTGCAAATAGTGCAGCAATGAACATTCATCCAATCCCATTACTGAGTATATACCCAGAGGAATATAAAAATTTGTATTTCATAGGCAAAGGCTTCTATTTTTTCCTATGAGAGTGTTTGGAGGGGCTTCAGTAGCTCCAACTTTTCTTCTATTTATTGTGAGTGCCAGGCAGGGCAATAATTATCTGGAATCACTATTTTCCCTTGTAAGACAACTCAGCTAATTTATGGCTAGTCCAAGATTTGAATACAGATTTGTTTTCCAAACCTGTGTAGTATCTATGCTTCAATAACCAATACACTTTCCTTCTCATTAGCATATCCTCTACTGATATAGCAGCCCAGATAGCAGAATTTGACCAGGGTTTAAAATACAGATCTGTCACTTATTAACTGTGGAGTTTTGAACTTTTTGAGCCCCAATTTTCTAGACAGTAAAAGAGGATATATATATATATATATACACACACACACACACACACACACACACATATATATGTGTATATATGTACACACATATATGTGTATACATGTACACACATATATGTGTATACATATATATGTATATACACATATATGTGTATACATATATATGTATATACACATATATGTGTATACATATATATGTATACACATATATGTGTATATATATATACACACACACACATACACATATACACACATACATATGTATAGTAGGTACTACAGTATGATTTTTAATACACAGTATTTATTTTTATTATTATAAATTAATTACAAATAGTTCATTTGCAGACTTAGTTATTTTGCATATGTCTACTTTCATTCACTAAGTTCTGCTTTCTTAGTCTGTCTCTCAAAGGCAATGTCATTTCCTCTATTCTAAGTTTCTGGAGAAAGCCTTTCTGAAAACCTTCTTGTGCTGACATCTCCTAATACAGTTAATGAACTAGACTGTAGGTGATCTAATACATCTACCTGTTCAGAGTGTCCAGGGGTATAAAAATTTTCTCCCCAGGAAAAAGGTGAGTGATATCTCCTGTCAACTCCTCCTAGAGTGAGGATAAAAAGGATTTGTAACTTTTTAGTACATTTTGTTTTGAAGGGTCTCAAAATTTCTTAAATATAAAGTCACATCAATTCTCATAACCCCAACCTTAAACTGGTACGTAAGTTAAAATCTACAAAGTAAGGTCAGTAGTAGTTCCTTGAAAAATCAGCCACATTGATAGATGACTCTCATTGTCACTGTAAAGCAGTAAGGGTTGATAGCAATTTGCAGAGATGGGGCTTAGTTCAGCAGACAAAACATTAAGCGAAATTCAGAAGCTAGTCACAGTTCTATTAGTTTGTGCAGCGTTTTGAAAGCCAGTACTTCCTGGTTATTTCAGTATAATCAGGCAATATACAAGATGCTAGTCTGTAATCTGCTAAAAGTCTACTCATTTGGGCATTAAGTGCTTGGGAAAAAATGCTTATTTGGGCACTACATCCATATCTTTCCTTAGAGCAATAGAAACCATATTATCTACCCAAGCTTAAATATAAAGTATTTTATGTCATCTTTAGATGAATTAAGTATTTTATCATAAAGGAAGAAACTTTCATTTTCAAGTTCATTGCTATAATGCCGAATTTATGGTAGTTACCTTCAGCACAGGGCAATAGAGATAACTTGCAATTTCTGTATCCATTTATGAGATTTGAGATGTATTTTTTAAGTATATCCATTCTATATATATCAGCTTTGATATTTTATATTCTAACTTATTATATTTATTTGCTTTTTAGTTATATGAAAAATGAGCTCAGGGATTTTGGGATGAATTCCTAATAAAAATACTACTTTTGCTGACGTCTATAAATGAACCGTTCTTGGTACTCCTCTGCCTTTTGTCTCATACTCAACAGGAAATATTTATACTTTCATTTATTTGTTCCTCCTCCACAAAAGTGCAGAAGTTAATTCTATTTATGAAGGCTTGCCTCCATGGAAGAAAATTTTTCACTGTATGTATTTTATGACTGACCAAAAACTTTTTAAGAGGAATATTTTTTACTGTGATTTGTCTGTGCCACGTGCATTACTAAATATTTACCAACCGGAGGAGAACCCAAAGGGTATAAAATCGGATTTTATCTCCATTATAAATTTGTAATCCTATGAGTGTATTTTACTGTTTCCTAATTTCTGTAATTTCCACATTTCACTTAATAAAACCTTGAATTTTATCCTTATTTTGTATCTGGTACTTTTGAAACATCCAGGTAAGTAATTATTGTAAAAAGTATATATAGCTACTTTTACTAAATTCTTCTCAATTTTAATAGGCTGCCAGGGTATTTTGTTTTTTTTTTTTTTTTGTCTAATGTGTAATGATGCTTTGGAAACCATGAAGTTGTTAAACTAGTAGGACCTTAATGATCATCATGTCCAATAACCATATCTCTTATTTTATAAATGAGGAAAGACCTGAGGTCCTAAGAACTTAAGTTGGCTAAGGTCACACAGGTAGTCATTAAGTTGAATTATTGTTATTAACTACAGCTTAGAAACAAGGACTTCTGCCTTCAATTAATTTGCTGCACTATTTAGGTTCTGCTCCACTCCCTAAACAACCTTGGTGGTGCAAGAGTATTGTGAGGGTTATGTGTTTTTATTAGTTGCATTTTTAAAAATCTACTCATTTGGGCATTAAGTGCTTGGGAAAACAATACTTATTTGGCCACTAAATCCATTAAATCCATCTGTTCTTTGGATCATGAGTAAGTAGAAAAGGTCTATTACCCTAGACAATGGTGCGTCATATTTTTTTTTTCAGAAAGTATTTCAGTCAATAAATTCGATGTCAAGTCTAGATCTTCATCATGATATTTGGTGCTGAGTTTTGCATGGCTTTTGATATGTAAGCCACGTGGGTGCAGGGACTCTCTTATTCAACTTTGTGCCAGACACATGCTTTCTCTCAGAACATCTTAGGTTACTTAGATTAATCAGAACAGAATCTATAGCTGAAGTGGACCCTAAACACTACCAGAAATATAAAGCAGAATAAAATATTTTCAATGAAAAATAACTTGAAGGCCAATTCTTCATTCTACAATTGAGATAAGCCTGAAAAGTCAAGATTTAGCCCAAAATGACAATAGAACTAGGTCTTGTAAAAAAGTCTACTGTGGCTATTGTACAACCATAGCATTTATCGAACCCCTGACCTTGTTTCTGTCTTATTCAGAGTTGCTATTTGCTGACAATGGTGCTATCAGATAATCGCTCTCTCATATTTATGTTCTTCCAGGACCTTTGCTCAGGAAGACATAAGCCTTGCTCACAGTTGTTGCATTTCCAGATATTTTGGCTGCTGTTGTGATTTTATTTGAACTTCAGCTTTAGTGAATCATTAAAGCAGCTTTTGGTCTGCCCTACTTGCCTTGCCTGAAGTTGACACAAAGAAAGTACTATTTCTTTTACTCTGGATCATTTTGAACTTTGCCCAGTCTTATGATTTGCTAAAGTAAAACCAACACAATAAAAGTCCTATCTATGATAAAAAGAACAGTTATTACCCATGTTTTATATTAAAACAATATCTACTTTCCATATATATGCACATTCTGAAATTCCTCCCATATTTCATAATAGCAAAATCTCATATACAAAGAGAAAAACACAGTTCTGTATCTGCTTCAATGATAGATACAGGTAACAATTCTCAGCAGGGTTATTATACTTGATCTCACAGAAATTCCTTCAAATCTTAGCTATTATAACTAATATTGATCATTTTTAAACAAGAATTTTGAATTATACTCTTAATGAATGATTCCAGAATACTGAAGGCAGTTGTGTGTCAATACTGAACAAATGTGAGAAAATCAAGATTTTCCCTTTTCATTTTTACTTCCAAAGAACAGTATTGAACAGTCTTCCTCAATGATATAAGCTCTGTGTCCACTTTCTAAGTGAACTCCAGTGTATTTGGGATCCCCAACACTTACTGAGTGATCCCCTGAATTCTCAGTTCATTTGCAAGGTTAATATGGATGGATAAAATTCTGGCATAAGCCAGGATTATCAGGCTATGCTGCAGTCACAAAAACCAGAATTTCAGTAACTTAACATAATTGAAATTTATTTATTGCTTAAGCTATGGTCACTTTGAGTGAGAAAGATTCTCTAAGGTATCTGCACCCCACGAAGGGCTCAACAATTCATGAGGGCTTTGATCTCCTGCAACCATCGTATTAACATCCAAGTTCATCATTGCCATGGCAGAAGAAGAGATGAAAATGCTTCAGGCCATAATGGCCCATTCCATTTTCACTCACAATCTACTGGTCCACTTCATGTTATATCTCTGTCTAACTGCAAGGAAACTGAGAATGTGTAACTCCCTTATACCTAGAAGGTAAGGAGAACTGAATATAGAGTAGCACGATAAATCCTGATTATATAATAAAGTAGTGGTTGAAAATAGCTAAGTGGAAATCATAAATCCATTTATGGTAGCATTTACTCTATCCTTAAATTGTGCTGTAAAATACACAACCAATAATATCTGATATGACAATTTCCAACATGCCCTCGGGTTGTATATAATCTTCCTTCTTTAAGTGGGAGATCATTGTTATGAATTTCTTAGAAAAGAATCATGAGTATTGAGTAATATAGAGACCAATGAATAAAGGTGCTGAAGTGTTAAATAACTATGTCATGTTTCTGAGTTCAGTAATAAATAATTAAGCCTATTTACATAATAGTTTTAAATGTATTTGATATACTTTGCATTTTACATGATAGGTGTTAGCATATAATCAAGTTGGCTAATACTTTGAGTTCTTACTGGCAGCACATGTTTGTTAAGTCTGCTAAAAGATATTAAGAGTTTGGAATTCATTGCTAGGCCCACTACTGAATATTATTTTTTGAGCCAATAAGTCAAGCAGGTAAATTTCGCCATCACAGGGAATCATTTTGTGCAGAATTAGTGAGAGATAAAAATGTGCATTTTTAATATAGCCCTTGCTTGAGACTTACCAATTGTACAGTGCTGGGTCTATGTGTTATGATGATTGCATTAGCATTAACTTGGAAAAATGGGAACTACAAGTCAAAAACATCCTTGACTTCCTTTCTAAAGTGCCCCTTATTTATATCTGTTTAGGTGAGAGACTGAAACAAATAAAATTGTAGATTTAAAGTATACTGAAACTTTCAGACTATTTTGTAAAAACTTAGGTCTCATGGTGGTTGAATTTTATAAAACCATTTTAAACATAAACAAAAACGTATGTTTTTCAAGTTAGTGTAATATCTACCACTCTATTATACATCTGGAAATGTTATTAAATACATACAATAGACCAATACAAATGGTGTTTTTGTAAACAAAAATGATTACTTTGTAAAAAATCAGCAAGTGTTTAACTCTAATAGTGCTTGTAAGGGGTTAAATTCATTTTTTATGATTATTGCTCTGCACTAATAAATGGAAAAACCCTTCTAGATTTAGTTTAATTGATTAGAATATTTTGGCAGTAAAAATATAGGGTATACTTGCTATGCACACTTTTTTTAATTAATGTTTTTACAGAAAATTCCTGTTCTGTAAACTATTTATTTTTTTTTTCTGGCTTGCTGTTTTTGTGAGATAAGTTTTTCTATAAGGAACATCAGCCTATATTACAATAATCATGAAGGTGAGTTTTGCTAAGTCTATTTCTATTTTCAATTCTGTTGTAATACTGAGAAATGTATCAGTAAATTATAATAATTTTCCCTAATGTTCACCAGCCTTTTCTGCTTCTATACATGAAACACGTAGATCCTGACCATTGCTCACATATGCAGCCACTACAGCCAAAGCTTAATAATGGGAAAGAAATACAAGTTTTAAAAGTATGTTTCTGAAATATCTATTGAAAACTATTATAAATGATGATAATAATCAGACTGAACCTCAAAGGATGGCATTGTCTTTGAAACACTAGAAAGCTTGTCTTCATGTTTGCCAGTCCACAAACTCAAATTTAAAAATAGTGTTCCAAGACTTTGAAGTTTATTGACACCAAATTCACAAGAAGCTGACACATAAACCAGAATATTTATTTGTTCATTTACAGTTATGTTGGGGGAGATCTAGTGGATATTTCTAGCACTCCTTTCTAATAACCTGAATGATATTCAAGGACATATGGCTTTCCATGTTGCTTATAACTTAAATGGGAAAGCAAAATGTACAAAATGACAACAAAACACAAAACAACCACAATATATTTCAAATGTGAATGCTACAAAAAGTCACAGCCATATAGTGGTTTGTATAGAACAGAACTAGAGCAAATTATTTGAAGGAGGTGTGTTTAATTTATATTTGCTTTTTATTAATTTAAAATGTGGGACCATTATTTTTTCCGGTTATAACCATTATAAAACTAAAACAAATTAGAAAAATGAGTCATTACTGTCTATACACATATAATTTCAAATTATTCAAGCATGCTATCCTCAAGTCTACCACACTCTCTATCCTTCATCTCTAGATCTCCCTCCTTCTGCTGAGGCCTAATATCATGCATTTGAGGGGAAAAATCTGGGTTGTTGCTTTTTTTAAGTAAAAGGAAAATTTATTGGCTCATATAGCTATAAAGTCCATGGTTGGTGAAATTTGCATTTAAGCCTGACTAAATCCAGAAGTTTAAACAATAATATCAGATTATCCATCTTGTGGTTCTATTTGTATTTGCATTTCTATTCCTGATGCCCTCGTTCTCTTATGCCATAGACAGGAGCTCAAAGAAGCTTACTCAGGTCTTGGTGCTTACAGCCTACAATCAACAAGGTAGAGATACCTTGTCTCTCCAACATCTACATTTGAAATCTTGGTGGAAGTTCTTATTGGCCCAGCTTAGTTTATGTGATTATCATTTGAAGCAATTACTAAAGATAAAATATTGGAATACCATGATGGGATAATTCCTAGCCCTATACCCATTATTGTGATTCAGAGGCTAGCCGTAACCATATGAGATGGGTAGGGTGCTGCTGGTAAAATCCTGATAGAAATTGATATACTGAACAGAAAAAGATTCTAAATATCAACTATGGCTGGGTTCATAGATTTCTCTGCAATAATATTAAATTGATATTTGGTAAATTCAAGGAATATTTAAAGTTGGATACAAAAGAAAACTTTTATATTTGGGTTACGTGTTTTGGCCTATCCTCGGATCAGTCTTTCTGCTAGGAAAATAATTCACTCATTATAGGAGAATAATGGACTCAACTTTGTGGTTGGGGAATAGAATTTTACCAATATTAGATCGAGTTAGGGAGAAACAAGCTTTCCTGTCCAGAAAAAAAAAAGTATCTCACAGGCGGAGAGTTGCAGCAAACAGCTTTCAGCACATTGAGGTAACTACTGAAGGGATGTCAGGAGGGCACTAATAACATTTGTACAGTTTACTCTTTGCATGGCCCACTGGTGCTTCCTGTTTTTTCCACTCTGACCTGTATCTGATTTTTCAAGAGACTGGCCTGTAACAATTTCTAGATAAAACAAAAAAACAAAAGCCTTAAAACAACAGAGAATTTTCAATACCGGTGGTCAGAATGTCTTTTGCATAAGGGTGCTTCTTCTCAAGTTTAACACTGGTCAGGGAAGCACCAAAATGGATTTTCAAAATCCTTGAGCTCAGTCACATTTTGTCATGTGTCTTGTGATAACTGGGTCAATTAACCCTGTCAGCCCACTAACAGATCCCCTTGCCTGTTAACCTGAAGGATCTAAAATAACCAGATGTGTCATAGACATACATTTACTGGAACAGTGGTTGTGTCTGTTCCCTCATAGAGAAATAAAAAATTCTAGTTTATCTAAAGCTTCAAGGATTTGAAGCAAACGTTTCTAAATGGGTTACTGGGAATGGTGATAAAAGATGTCATTCTCAGTTTTTCCCCTTGGTTCCCTCACCCATGAATTCTAACTATCAGGATGAAAGTAATATTTTAAAAAATCCCTATTCCACAGGGCATGATGATCAAGATGGCATGTAAGTTATGCCTTTAAGGTTATTTCAATATTTTATCATGCTGGAAGTTTCTGAGTACTGTGGTGTATGGTAGAACTATATTCCATGCAATTATTTAAATATTGTCATACTTCCTTTGCTATAAAGTGGGAATGAAACATGACAATAATTCAGATATTCCTCGAGAACTCAGGACAGGGTAACACTGGCAATCTCCGTGCATTCAGTCTCATAGATACATCTTTCTAATGAGGACAATCACTGGGAAGAATTATAACTTCCAAAGTGGAAATGGTAAAAATAATCAACTTGCCAGTGGTGGATCTCTTAAAGAATAGTACAGCATCCAGACATCAACATCAGTTTACGCTGATAACACTTTGGACATTCAGCAGTGACACTAGCCACTTCTGTCTTGGTTAAAGGGAGCCTGCGATATTGAATCTTGCGTAGCCTCCATTTTGTCACGATGGCTACTGTGTTAACAAGACCAGTAGTGAAAGCTGCTGGGTGATCAGAGCCAGAGACTGGCTAAAATCCACTGGACCAGCAATTTTGTACAAATAGTTGTTCAATGCCTTCTCGTACTGGATACTTTTTGATGGGCATTGGCATGAGAAGTAAAGATTTACACACTTTTGGTCCATTCCTATAGATCCAATCACATGCTTCTTTCCTGGACCTCTTTGTCTGTCATTTTCTAATCATATTACTTCTAAAACAGTAAATAATTAGTGAAGACAGTGAAGAAGAGTTTGTCTCTCTCTTGATCTAGGTCATTTATACCACTCTGCCATGTTGATGAATAGTGTACTGCTCAAACCTCTGCCACTGAGATACTTCTCACTGTCTGCTATTGGATGAGAGCTGGTCCCAGGACCCCAGCTGCCTGGTGCTTCTGACTTGTCCTATTTGCAGTGTTTCCATTGGTTAGAATAAAATCACTCAGCTGTGGAATCACAAGTGTACTCAGTAAGCAGTCTAGGCATGTAAACATAATTGCTAGGGGATTATTGGCAGGGCACTAATAGTCTCTGCTTAAGTAGGCAAAATCTTTAAATGTGCTTCCTACATGTCTCCAATTTATTCCTATGAAGGTTAATTTTATGTATAAAAAAGACTGGGTGACAGAGTGCCCAGATACTGGGTTAAAATTATTCTGGGTTGTCTGTAGTGTGTTTCTGGATGAGAATACATTTGAATCTAGACTGAGTAAAGAAGATTGTCCTCCACAGTGTGGGGGGACTTAATCCAATCCACTGGAGGCTGGAATAGAAGAAAAAGCAAAAGAAGAGGGACTTCACTCTCTCTGCTTATTTTCAAGTTAGGACATCAGACTTCTGCACTCAAATTGGCATTTGTATCAGTGGATCTTCTGATTCACAGGCCTTTGAACTAGTACTAAAACAATATCCCAGTTCTTCTAACTCTCCAGCTTGCAGAGAGCAGATTGTGGAACTTTGCCTCTATAATTATGTGAGAAAATTTTCTAAAATCAATCTCTCTCTCTCACTGTGTGTGTGTGTGTGTGTGTGTGTGTGTGTGAGTAATTATTTTCTCTTATTGGTTTGTTTCTCTAGATAACCCTAATACGTTTCCTAAATGTCCCTCAGTTTCAAAAAAGCTGTGCATTTGATGGGAAACACCTGTCTCTCACCCTCATCCCCACTCACCCCTAATTCTTGTCTTCATAATCTATTTGATTTCATGACTGCCTCACTGGAGTTAATTGTCCTTCTTTACAAACCATTAATGCTTGGTTTCCCTTCTCTAATGCCACTTAACAGATCTGATAAGGTGATAGGCATTTTTCAACTATGCTATAACATTCACTTATTGCAAATACACTGTACTCTTCTTAAACACAGGAATTGTGTTTTACTCATCTCCATATCTCACATACCTAATGAGTACCTAGTGCAAAGTCAGTATTACTCTAATAAATGTTTGCTGAGTAATTTTGAATGGAATAATCTATTATTACCTTCCTTAAGGTAACAATGACAATATGAAGCACAGAGTAGGTATTGAAAATTGTCTATTGCGTTGAGTATAGTTAAAAAGCCTGAGCTGTACAGTTTTTTCTCTCAAACTTTGAGTCGACTTTGATTCTCTTTTAGTTTCTCATAGCCACATAAAACAAGTCCAAAAAATTGTTTATTTTGAAGTTCTACCACTGGTCAATAAAAGTCAATGTAAGAAATATTAAAGTGGGTGGAAAGCTTCATGTGCTATTGATTGCTGTACAACTGGATAAACACAGTGATACAGAATGCTTAATGACATAGCAAAAAGATGTATAATGGAGCAGGAGATCCAGCCAGTTTCTGTTTTGAAGTTATGATTTTCTGCTACCCTCATGACCCTTAAGTCCAGTGTTAACAGTACACTTTTTCTATATAGGGTTGAAACAATTTTTGCAAACAATATTAGGAAGTTGGACTCCACATCCTTAAGCACCTGCTCCTTCTACACCAAACGATTCTACTTTTACACCATCCCAGCATTCTTTCCATGTAACAGAAGTATTGCCTTAGGCTCTCAAGCACGTAGAGACATTATTGACTTATTTGGTATGTTTTGTGGAAGCCAAGCCCCGAGACAAACAAGCAACTCTCAAACCACAGCAGCAACATAATCAGGATGCTTCCTTATGATTAGATCAAAAGACAAGTATCTACAGTATTAACCCTGAAAATAGTAACTGTTAGGCGCTGAAAATAATATAAAATACCAAATTCTATATGTGCAATTATCAAACTGCTGTCAGATATAATGCATTGTGGTAAAAATTGCATAGCAGATACCATGTCTTAATAATATTGCTCCTAATTACTTGCCTTAGACCTGTTGAGACACCTCCTAACATTTGTGCAACACTTGCCCTACCATATGCCTTGCAGTTTTGCATTTCATTTTTACTTCTTAAATTTTCTTATCCCTATGTTGCTACTTTTACTGTACTTTCTTCTTACCCAAACTTACCATTTATATAGTCACTTAAAACCATCTTCTCTGATAATGATCCCTTTTTATTATATCTTAAGGAAAAACCTGGATTTATTTAGTCCCCAAAGCTGTACTAATAACTGAAATGTTATCCTGTATGATCTTCAAAGCAATTCTGTGGATATGGCAGATCCATTATGCTTTTTCTTCTTCATATTTGGAAATAGAAGCCCAAAATTAAGTAATATAGGTAATGTTCCAAATATTTTAATAACACAAAATAAGAAATCAGATGTTTTGATTTTCAGCTATACTTATGACTGATTTTTGAGTCTCCAGAATCTTGCTTAATGTCTGGCATATGAATGTACAGTCAAATATATATTTTGTTAATAACATATAAAAACAAGTGAAAATGGAATAAACCTCAGAACTTTTGCTCTACTGTTTATTTATGCTTTATTTCTCTTTTATTTTGTAAATGTCACTATTCAACATAAAACATAATTTACTATTCTTTGTGTCAAGGAAAATGCAGCAAAGTATTTTAGATCAGTTTTCTTCAAAGTGAGGTGATTGTTTATCAGATCTTTGAGACATACTATTATAATGCAGGAAAAATATACTAGAAGTTTAGACATATTTTTAAAAAATGTTTTGTTATGTTTTTGGTTAATTGGGTTTTTAAAAAAAATTCTTAAATTTTTATTTCAATAGCTTTAAGGGTAAAAGTGGTTTTTTGACATAACTTTTTTATCAGTAAAATAACATGGATTGTTTAAAAAGTCAAATGATACCAAAAGAGCTTTAATGAAAATGTCGATAATCCTCACCTCCTCTTCATGATCTTATTCTGCTGGATCCAAAGCAAATGTTCTTGATCCTTCTAGGTGTTTATCTTGGCATTCAACTCCAGG
Source organism: Cacajao melanocephalus (assembly GCA_963573385.1). Lineage (NCBI taxonomy): Eukaryota > Metazoa > Chordata > Mammalia > Primates > Pitheciidae > Cacajao > Cacajao melanocephalus. Next base: position 23,036 of record CAUYLG010017444.1, read on the forward strand.
TTGTGATTTGTATTTGCTTTATAACTCATCCTTGCAATTTTATACTTTGCATTTTAAATTTTACTTAAAATGTTGGTATGGTAATGCAAATATATCTCCTTATAAATATACACATATTGAGGGCCCCTACAACAAATATACTTTGAAAGGAATTTTAAGAATTAAAAACAAAATAATCAAGTCTGACTGTGATCTAGATCAGTAACATCAATGTCTTCTAATCACAGCTATTAGCTAGATGTTTATCCAGGAGTCTTCCAGGAGCGGGAGGAATGTTTACTTTTTTGAAATGGGCTACATGTAATAACCACAGTTCTTGACAAGAATATCCTGCAGGATATTGGAGACTGGGTAAGTGTTTCAGTGCTTAGAGTCTTTCACAACTTATTTGGTGGATATCTTTAATAGGACAGAAACAACATAAATATAAAGTAGACACCAGAGTTTTAAATCAAATCTCTAGCAAATATACTTGTCTCTAAGCCAAATGAACATTGATACTAATTCCCACCCAAAGGCTTTCTTTTTTCCTTAATCTAGTCTTTACAAACTCTGGTCAGTGTGAGTTACTGTTATGAATCAGACTTGCAGAAACCATGAAGCCACAGGGGAGAAGGCAGTTATTAATAGTGTAAATACTCGTAAATTCATTTCTTTTACATGGAATGCCTGCAGCCTTGTTTTTTCTCTAGCCTGTTGAACTAGAATCAATGTATCATGTAAGGTTTCTAGTATGCAATTTTATTTTTACCAAAGAGAATGACTTTTTTTCTAAAGGCTTTTTATCTCTTTTATCTAATTGTTAAAGAATCATAATGTTTAGTAATATCGTATTTCCAAAAATCAAATGATAGTTGTTTTTACAAAAATTCATTTAAAAATATTAATCTTAAATTTATTTATAGATTCAATGCAATCCCAATCAAATTATCACCATTATTTTGTGGATATTAATAAAGTGCTTTGAAATTTATATGGAGAGTAAAGAACCCAGAGAAGTCAACTCAGTATTGAAGGAGAAGTATAAAGTTGGAGGACTTGACACTCCAACTACAATAGTTGACACTGCTGGAATTCAAGATACATTATGAAAGTGCAGTAATCCAGACAGGTGGCACTGGTGAAAGAATAGACAAATAGATCAGTGTTTTGATGGAATAGAGAGCCCAGAAATAGATCAACACAATGATAGTCAACTAAACTGTGATAAAGAAGCAAAGGCAGTACAATAGAGGATAGATAGTCTTTCTAACAAATGGCACTGAAACAGCTAAATATCACTATACAAATATACAAACCTTTTCTGATTTTGCAGACCTTACACCCTTTACCAATATCAACTTAAAATGGATCACAGGATTAAATGGGAAATAAAAAACTATAAACTTCTAGAAAGTAACACAGGAAGAAACATAGAGGACATGAGGATGCCAGTGACCTTTTAGGTACAATGTCAAAGGCAAAATTAATGGAAAGTATTGACATGCTGAACACTGCTAAAATTAAAATATTCTGTTCTGTGATGGAAGATATCAAGAGAATGAGAAGACAAGCTACAGATGGAGAAAATATTACAAAAGACACATCTGATAAAAGACAGTTATCCAAAATATTCAAACAACTCCTAAAACTCAATGATAAGAAAACTAGCAACTTGATTGAAAATCAGCAAAGGACCTGAACAGACACCTCTCCAAAGAAGATATAAAGATGCCAAATAAGCGTATGAAAAATGTTTCACATTGTGTGTTGTCTTAGTCATTTGGGGCTTCTATAATATAATATCACAGGCTAGTTGGCTTAAATAACAAGTGCTTAATTATCGCAGTTCTTCAGGCTTTGAAAGTTTAAGATCAAGGTGGTCGCAGATACAGTGTGTGATGAGGGCATTTTTATTCCTTTGCAGATGAAGACCTTCTCATTGTATCCTTACATATCTGAGAAAAATCATTATTCTTATATTTCAAATTATAAGAACTTGAATTCTATTCATTAAAGCTCCACCTTCATAACCTAATTACCTCTCCAAAACCTCACCTTCTGATACTATCATATTGGGGGTTAAATTTCAGCTATAAAATTTGAGAAGAAAACAACCATTCAGTTCATAACATAGATCATCAGGGAAATTCAAATTAAAACAATAATAGAATACCACTACATATCTTTAGAATGGCCATAACCCACAGTACTGACAAGGATGTGGAGCAACAGGAACTCTCATTCATTGCTACTGCGAATACAAAATGGCACAGCTACTTGGGAAGACCGTTTAGCAACTTCTTACAAAACTAAACATACTTTCACGATGCAATCCAGCAGTCACACTGCT
>CAUYLG010017446.1:0-25009 GCA_963573385.1 Cacajao melanocephalus
CTGCATTCTAGCCTGGGCAATAGAACAAGAATCCCATTCTCTCTCCCTCTTTCTCTTCCTCTTTCTTTCTCTCGTACATTCTTTTTTTTCTTTCTTTCACTCTCACTTTCTTTCCTTTTTCTTTCTTTCAAAAAGAAAAAATAAAAGAAAAAAAAAGAAGAAAAAAAGAAAAAAAATGCTCATCATCACTGGTCCTTAGAGAAATGCAAATCAAAACCACATTGAGATACCATCTCACAACAGTTAGAATGGCAATCGTTAAAATATCTGAAGGCAACAGATGCTGGAGAGGATGTGGAGAAATAGGAACACTTTTCACTGTTGGTGGGAGTGTAAATTAGTTCAACCATTGTGGAAGACCGTGTGGCAATTCCTCAAGGACCTAGAAATAGAAATATCATTTGACCCAGCAATCCCATTACTGGGTATATACCCAAGAATTACAAATTGTTCTATTATAAAGACACATGCACACATATGTTCACAGAGGCACTGTTTACAATAGCAAAAACCTGGAACCAACCCAAATGTCCATCAAGGATAGACTGGATAAAGAAAATGTGGCACATATATACCATGGACTACTATGCAGCCATAAAAAATGATGAGTTTGTGTCCTTCATAGGGACATGGATGAATCTGGAAACCATCATTCTCAGCAAACTGACACAAGAACAGAGAACCAAACACTGGATGTTATCACTCATAGGCGAATATTGAACAATTAGAACATGTGGACACAGGGAGGGGTGCATCACATACTGTGGTCAGTTGTGGGGGGACTAGGGGAGAGACAGCGGGGGGTGGGGAGGGTGGAGAGGGATGACAAGGGGAGAAATAGCAGGTATAGGTGATGGGGGGATGAAGGCAGCAAACCACCTTGCTGTGTATGTACCTATGCAACAATCCTGCATGATCTGCACATGTACCCCAGAACCTAAAGTACAATTGAAAAAAAAAAAAAAACAATGAGACAAACTATTCCAAGGGCTCAGATTTCATCTTCTAGGAGGTAGCCAAGGGCCATTACTGAAGACAAACCTTTCTTGAGAATAAGTGGGGTTTGAGCAACCCAGCCCGTTTGGTTTCACCTTTCCTGCAAACTTTGAACCTATGGGAAGACATAATGTTTTAAGCTGCAGTCTTCATCCTGTGACTATCAGGGTAGATAGGAGAACCGTAGAAGCTACAATTAGATAAGAGTTCTGACATTTTTGAACTTATAATTTACCACTTCTGAACCAAATTCCCATGAATGTGCCTTTATGTGAAATATATTAATAAATTCTATTTTTTACAGCCATTTTACTTGGCTATTCTCTTTAATTCAGTTAAAGCAATCTTAACTGACACAGCATCCAATGCACATTATGGCATATAAATAAATATTGAAGGTTAAAAAATATATATTCTGGCAGAATTAAGTCTTCCATATGACAGAAGATCTATCTTATTTTGTCATTTTCTCATCCTCTCTCCAACTTTAAATAGATGCAACAGCTGCAATATTCCTGTTGCTACTTTTAACAATTCTAAGACATTCTCCTAATCTTTTACTTATTTTTGCTTTTTATTTTTTGATATGCTATTTACCTCCATTAAGTTTTACATAATAAACTTTCAATAAATGTATTGAATGTCCTATTTGAATTTCAGTTAGTTTTCCAATGAGATTTTGTGATATAATTATTTCAAAAAGTAATATGAGATCCTTGCCTGGCATCTAGGGGTGATAAAAATCACTTTGAAGGAGATATTTATGTCATTGTAATCTTGATGGAAATAGTAATATGTAGGTATTCTATATTTTTCTATTTTTCTTTTTTTATAAATAAAAATATTTTCACCAAAAAGTATAAACATTGATGTAAACCTCTGTTAGCCTCAGATAAGCTACTTTAAATCCTAGCTTTCCAGTAGTTCCTTCCATAATACTTTGAATCCTTCAGCACAGTTTTAGATTATTAGATACCTTTTATAATCTCCAGGCTTGAATGTTTGGTTTTGAAATAAAGGTGTAATTTCCTATAGAATTCTGAAGGTTTTTCACTTGTGTGAAAGACTGACATTGAGGTTTTAGTGATTTATTTTGGAACTGGGAGAAGACTTCATTTTCATACCTGTCACACTAGGTGATATGTAGGGCTTAATGACATTCAAAGGTTGTCAAATTGATTTATTTGTAATTTGGGAGACTCGGCTGGTAGATATTTGGAGCTGGTTTGTTGGTTTAGAGGTGTTTTCTTGTGTGTCTAAATATAGAATAATGCTACAGCATTAAATAAAATATACACTTTGTAGTGTATAAAACAAAGCACCCAGAACTTGTAGTGCATGGTAGATTCTCACCAAATGTTCTTTGCCTTCCACTTCATTCACTAAAGCACCATTAGTCTAGGCCCTATCTCTATATTAATTAAATAATTTACTGAAAACATTTTTTCCTAGTGTCTCTCTGTCTCTGTTTTCTTCAATTTAAACACACTTAAAAATTTTTAGAACAGTCTCAGGTTAATGGAAATTTGCAAAGATTATACTGAGTTTCCATGTACCCCTCACCCTGTTTCTCCCATGTTTATCATCTTTCATTAGAACGGTTCATTTGTTAAAACTAAAAAGCAAGCCTTGGTACATTATTATGAACTTAACTTTATACTTTATTCATTTCACTAGATTTTGCCTAATGTCCTTTTTCTGTTTCAGGATTCTATCCAGGATACAATCACATAAATATTCATCAAGCATCTTCAGGTGCTTCTTGGCTATGACAGTTTCTCAGCCTTTACTTGTTTTTGCTGACTTGACAATTTTAAGAAGCACTGCTCAAGTTTTTTGCAGAATGTTGCTCATTTTGGATTTGAATGTTTTTCTGATGATTAGGCTGGGGTTGTGTTTTTAGTAGGAAGACCGCAAAGGAGAAGTACCCTTCTCAGCTATCATATAAAATGTACATGCTATTAAGATGACTCATCGCCAATGGTGTTAATAGTTTCATCACCTGGTAGAGGTAATGTTTGACAGATTTCTCTACTGTGAAGTTACCTTTCCCCTATTTTTCATGCTCTATTCTTTGAAAGCAAATAATTAAGCACAGTCCACACTCAAGATTTAAGGAGTTAAGACATACCTAATATAGCAGGTAGTATCTACATAAATTATTTAGAAGTCTTCTGTATGGAGTATTTGTTTCTATCTCTCATTTATTTATCCAATCGTTTAATATCTTTAAGGACATTATGCAATAAGTATATGTTTTTAAATTTTCTCCTCAAATTGTTTTAGTTTTGGCAGTTAGCTATCTTTTATGTTGGCTCCTATATCCTTTTAATATATTCCCATTGTTTTGATTTTTGTGCATGTTCTTACTTTCTGGAACTATAAGACGTTCTAGGCTCATTTTGTGTATTCCCTGCATAAGCTCTAGAACCAGCCATTTTTAATGGAGCCCTGGGTCCTTTGATTAAGAATGGCATAAGAAACTAAGATCTGGGGTTCTGTGTGTATATCCAAAGTAAATAAAATCAGTATCTTAAGAGATATTTGCATTTCATTGCAGCATTATTCACAATAAACAAGTTGTGGAAATAATCTTGCTGTCTGCTGACAGATTAATTAAAAAAGAAATGTGGCATATACATAAATGCAATATCATTTAGCCTTAAAAAAGAAATCTTGCTATTGGCAACAATGTGGCTGAAACTAGAACATATTTTTCTACATGAAATAAGCTAGCTGCAAAAAGTAAACAATGTATTATCTCACTTATACAAGTATATTAGTCTGTTTTCACACTGATATAAAGAACTATCTGAGATTGGATAATTTATGAAGAAATTATAGGTTTGATTGATGCACAGTTCTTCAGGCTTACCAGGAAGCATCACTGAGAGGCCTCAGGAAACTTACAATCATGGCAGAAGCAGAAGGGGAAGGAAGTACATCTTACCATGGCAGAGCAGGAGAGAGAGAAGCGCACAAAGTGAGAAGTGTCACACACTTTCAAACAACCAGCTCTTATGAGAACTCATTCGCTACCAGGAGAACAGCGAGGGGGAAGTCTGTCTCCATGATTCAATCACCCCACACCAGGCCCTTCCCCCGACACAAGAGGATAACAATTCAAGATGAAATTTCGGGGGGGACACAGAGCCAAACCATATCATTGTAGAACCTAAAAACATTGAATTCATAGAAGCAGAGAGTGGATTGGTAGGTCTCAAAGGCTGGGACGTAAAGGAAGTGAAGAGATGTTGGTCAAAGCGTAAACTTTTAGTTATAAGATAAATAAGTTCTGGAGACCTAATGTACCACAGGGGTGCTACAACTAATAAGGTATTCTTCAAGTTTGCTTAAGAAAGGGCACCTTGGCTGGGCATGGTGGCTCACACCTGTAATCCCAGTACTTTGGGGGGCCAAGGTAGGCAGATCACGAAGTCAGGAGTTCAAGACCAGACTGGCCAGCATGGGGAAACCTGTCTCTACTAAAAAACACAAAAATTAGTTGGGCACGGTGTCTCATGCCTGTAGTCTCAGCTACTTGAGAGGCCAAGGCAGGAGAATCACTTGAACCTGGGAGGTAGAGGTTGCAGTGAGCTGAAATCGTGGCACTGTACTCCAGCTTGGATGACAGAGCTAGACTCAGTCTCAAAAAAATAAAAATAAAAATAAAGTGAACCTTAAGCAGTCTCACCACACACACAAATGGTAACCAACATATGCTGCAGCCATGATTCTAACTATACAGGAAGCCAGCAGGAGAACAAAGAAGAGACAAGGCTAGAATAATCTTCATCTCCTAGACAGAGAAAATTGCTAAAAAAATGAAAATATCAAAACCAAAATGATAAATTTTGGAAAAAAAGTAATATAAAACTACTTGGTACTACTAATTTACTATAAATTAGCTCATTTGGGGGCAATACAATAGAGTTATGTATTAAACATTGTGTCTTATTGGGAAGAAACACAAAAGTACTAAGTATGATTTGATAAATTCAGAAAAACGAATATACTGACTTGTTCATGAATTAAACTTCTGTCACTGTCTTTGTATACTTTCTTAATGAAATTTAAAAGAAATAGGTTTTAACTATATTTCCATTTCTAAGTCTTAAGTTTTGCTTTTTCTTTTATGTTAAACATTTGTCTAAACTTCATGAAACCTCTTGTAACCAGTAGTACGGTGTATCTGATTTCTATCAGCTTGGAAGATTCAGTCATTAAATTTGTAGAAAGTTGGTGAGCTGGTTGTTAAACAGAGCAATTATTAAAAATAAAAATAAAATTATGTAAATTTATAATTAAATAAGTTATATTAATAAACAAAGATAATACTCAAAACTGAGCAAAAAAAGAAAGGATGTTAAATATGCTCATTGCTACTGGGTCCTTTTTTATTTTTGTCATATAAAATTTCAAAGATATACAAAAATATAATAATTATTGAATCAGTCAAAGTGATTCACTTAATTTTAATACTATCAACACAAGAAAATCGATTTTCATCTACTCCTCTACCCTTGTGTTCCACAGCCTTCCCTTGTGCCATTATCACTGTATCTACAGTCTCCAAAAAAAAAAAACATATATATATATATATATATAAAACATAACTACAATGCCACTATCAAACTTGAAAAAATTAATTCTGGTATTAAAGCATCCAAATACCAGTTGGCTTTAAAATAATTTTGATTGTCTCATATTTTTAGAGTTGCTTTGTTCCCTTCCTATGATGGTTAATACTGAGCATCAACTTCATTGGATTGAAGGATATAAAGTATTGATCTTGGATGTGTCTGTGAGGGTGTTGCCAAAGGAGATTAACATTTGAGTCAGTGGGCTGGGAAAGGCAGATCCACCCTTAATCTGGGTGGGCACAACCTAATCAGCTGCCAGCACAGCTAGAAGATAGGTAGGCAGAAAAATGTGAAAAGAGAGACTGCCCTAGACTCCCAGTCTACACCTTTCTCCAGTGCTGGATGCTCCCTGCCCTAGAACGTCAGACTCTAAGTTCTTCAGGTTTGGAACTTGCACTGGATCTCCTTGCTCCTCAACCTGCAGATGGCCTATTGTGAGACCTTGCGATCATGTGAATTAATACTTAATAAACTCCCCTTTGTATATATATCTATTCCATTAGTTCTGTCCCTCTAGAGAGCTCTAATACACTTCCAAAGCATCTTTTAAAACTCCAGGAATTTCACAGCAGCCTTAGGTATGAGACAACAGAGTAGTATGTTGCCAGCCAGTTGCTTAACCTGTACAGCCATGAGTCCCCTTCCTTAGTGACTATCAAAAATAATAATAATTACTCATAATTTCTAGATCCACATATCACATGTCTCTATAATTATAGTCGCTTCATCTGGAGAGCTTATGGTATAACTTTGTGGCCAATATGGCAAAAATATACCTAGGATTTTTTGAGAAAAAACAGAAATGATAAAGCTCAACTACCAGACCCCTATGTAAGACCTGGCTGAGGCACTGGTAAAACCAGACAGTATTTTGTGTGCACTTGGTAGATTAGACACCCAACCCTGTTCCAGTAGAAATTATATGAATATTTGCTGAATACATCATGAATAATTTTTATCAGAATTGTGTTTTTCCTAAACTATTTAATATTGTCACTGGCATTATGTTTTTCTGTTTCCATTTGCCGATGGCAACTTTATCCATTTCTTTTATTATCTTTTATTGGCATTTGATCTTAGACACATTTTTTTTTCAAACATTTCATTTTCATTTATTTTTGAACCGGTTTGGAATTTACTGAATTCCACTGAGATAGTTTAAAAAAAAATTACCTTAATTATAATGACTGTTAATCAGGATCTTATTTTCATGATTACTATTATGTTCCTTTGCCATGGAGTTTATTTTGTTTTTCTACATTCATTTTTCATTTATCACATGGTTTTTCTTCTTACCTCCACATATATCCCATCTATTATAGGAAAGCTCTTCCTGAACATTTTATGAAATTATATTTTCTTGGCCATTTCCTTTAGTCAAATCCTACTATACTAGTATTTTGTAAAAAAAAATCTCAGATTTTGTTTTTCTTTGATGCTAATTCCTTAATATCTTACATTTCTTTAGCTATTTCAGTGGTAATCTGGGAAGTAAAAATTAAGTATATGGAAATAAATCATTATCTTCAAGGACAATATCTTATTGCCTTTTTATACATGTCTGAAATAGTACCTCAAATTGCTCTATATATGAGGCATCCTTAATATTACTGTATTACTGTGGCATAGGTGTGGAGTGTTTCTTACAGGGCTTTTTTGACAGTTTCTTTCACTTAGGTTACTTTGTGAAGGAAGCTCTACTGGGAATATGTGCTGACATGTCTTTTTTTAATTGTACTTTAGGTTCTGAGCTACATGGGCAGATCATGCAGGATTGTTGCATACGTACACACATCGCAATGTGGTTTGCTGCCTCCAACCCCCCATCATCTACATCTGGCATTTCTCCCATGTTATCCCTCTCTGACCTCCCCACCCCCTTGCTGTCCCTCCCTTGGCACCCCCCAACAGACCCCAGTGTGTGATGCTCCCCTCCCTGTGACCATGTGTTCTAATTGTTCAACACCCGCCTATGAGTGAGCACATGAGGTGTTTGATTTTCTGTTCTTGTGTCAGTTTGCTGAGAATGATGGTTTCCAGATTCATCCATGTCCCTACGAAGGACATGACCTCATCATTTTTTATGGCTGCATAGTATTCCGTGGTGTATATGTGCCACATTTTCCTTGTCCAGTCTATTGTCAATGGGCATTTGGGTTGGTTCTACATCTTTGCTCTTGTAAACAGTGCTGCTATGAACATACGTGTGCATGTGTCTTTATAATAGAATGACTTATAATCCTTTGGGTGTACACCCAGTAATGGGATTGCTGGGTCAAATGGAATTTCAATTTCCAGGTCCTTGAGGAAGCACCACACTGTCTTCCACAATGGTTGAACTAGCTTACACTCCCACCAACAGTGTAAAAGTGTTCCTATTTCTCCACACCCTCTCCAGCATCTGTTGTCTCCTGATTTTTTAATGATTGCCATTCTAACTGGCATGAGATGGTATCTCAATATGGTTTTGATTTGCATTTCTCTAATAATCAGTGATGATGAGCATTTTTTCATATGTTTGTTGGCCTCATATATGTCTTCTTTTGAAAAGTGTCTGTTCATATCCTTCTCCCACTTTTGGATGGGTTTGTTTTTTTTCTTGTAAATCTGTTTTAGTTCTTTGTAGATTCTGGATACTAGCCCTTTGTCAGATGGGCAGATTGCAAAACTTTTTCCCATTCTGTTCGGTGCCAGTTCACTCTAATCATTGTCTCTGTTGCTGTACAGAAACTCTGGAGTTTAATTAGGTCACATCTGTCTATTTTGGCTTTTGTTGCCAATGCTTTTGGTGTTTTAGGCAGGAAGTCTTTGCCTATGCCTATGTCCAGAATGGTTTTGCCTAGGTTTTTTTCTAGGGTTTTTATGGTGTTAGGTCTTAGGTTTAAGTCTTTAATCCATCTGGAGTGACCTTTCTTAAATATACTTGCTTTTAATTAACTGGCCAGCATTTCACAAATAGTTAACATGTGAAATGAAGACAAACTTATTTATGTCTTTATGAAAAGTTCTATTGTAGAAACTCATCTCCTTTCAAAAATTCACTTATCCTAAACATGTATTTTTAAAACTGAGGCAAAAATATATATAATAGATATCATAATGATAATCTTTAAACTAGAACTAGGGTACCAATATTGTACCATCCTGCCTTTACAAATTATTTTCTTCAACTCTCCTCTTTTTGTTATTTATCAGTTCTATGTGATTATGTAGATAAACCAAATATTCATCCCATTTCTTTTTTCTTTGGCTCATTAGAGCCCGGAGTACAATTTAGGAAGAACTTTATAGATGTAGCTAAAGCCCCATCCGTGTATTTATCCCAATTCCACAGTCTATTGCAATTCTATTTTATTTAAAAAAAATGACTAAACTTCCACTGCATGGCAACATTCTAAATACTGAAGGTGGTAGAAGAATAAATACATATAGTTCACTCTGGTATAATACTTCTTTTAAAAATGCACATTAGTCTCAACACTACTGATATATTATGGAACAATCTGAGCATAATACAAATTTTGCATTGGCTTATGCATGATTTCATCTGTGAGAAAAACTAGCTGAATGAAGAAAATTGCACCCTGCTGAACTGAGCCACCACATAGGAACAAACACACACACACACACACACATACACACATACACACAGAAACACAAGCACCCCTCAAATATCTACCACCACCTGCTTTAGTTCACGCCATGTGTTGTGTTAAACTTTCAATTCAATTTCACATAGCCTTCCTTCTACCTCTTCACAGTAATTTAAAAGCTGGAACCCTTCTGTCTTAAGCACAGTTCCAGGATGACCTCCATTGACTCATGCCCTTGTCTTATCCCCTGTTCTTGGGAGAGACTTGTAACTTGCATCTGTCAAATTACATTTACATTTGTTTAATAAACATGGCAGAGGTGAAGGGCTGTCTCTCCCATGATTATAATACGTTGTATGACAAATATAAAAAAAATGTAAAGATGTAATTTAGTTTTTTAACGAGCTGGCTTTATGTTAATAGGGAGATTATTCTGAGTGGGCCTTACCCAACCAAGTGAGCCCTTTAAAAGAGGGCAGAAGAAGAGGAAGAAGAAGTGAGTGATGCTTTCTTACTCTCCATGAAGAAGCAACTGCCATATTGTGAACTGCCTACGGAGCAGGTTGGCTTCTAGGAGATGAGAGCCTCAATCCTTCAACCTGCAGTCTATTCTGCCAACAACCTGCGTGAGCCTGAAAGAGGACCAAGGCTTTAACCAAAATCACAGCCTCAGTTGACACCTTGATTTCAGCAGCTGAGGCTCTTTGCAGAGGATCCAGTTAAGTTCTGTCTGGCTTTCTGACCTATAAAACTTCAAGATGAATAATGAGTGTTGATTTAGGCCATTAAGCTTGTGGTTACTTGTTAAGCAGTAACAGAAGACAAATAGACCTTCTGATGCCCATACCCACAAACAAACTTCAGGCCATTTTCAAGATGAAGTGCAATTTTTGGTCATATTCATGCATTCTTTAGCCATTCACTATGTGTAAAAGTGCACTTCCATTTTTATTAGGTTCCTATCTTTTCTTAAATGTCTCACTAACACAATTTTTGAGCGTTATGACCCAATCCAAACTACTCCATAGGAATTGTGGTTTTTCTTGTGCAATTTTGCACAGCAAAGTGGTTTAGGAATACACGTGTCGTAATATATTAGAACTAGCTGTACTCCCGAGATTTAAGGAGAAAGCCTTACACAGTATTTATAATGCAAGCATTCTAAAAAGAGTAAAATTTTTTAAAAATGGTATTCAATATAGTTGTCATAGTTGCTCTCCTTTCCTCTTTTAAAAATATACAGCTTGTAAGTCCTTTAAGGATAATGCCAGGTTGTTGCAAGCCTTTTCTTTCCAACTGCTATGCTAATAAATGACACATGGCCAGTCTGACAGTTCATTTACGAGTTTGTTACTCTAAGTGAATTTGTTCCAAATTCTACTTTTCATAAATTGAGGAATAAAATTGTTTCCTTCTTTGGGGTTATAATGTTTTTCATTCAATATTTAGAGGGATTGATGAAATATAGAATGTGTCTAAGAGTACTTTCATAAATGATTAACAAAGATCTTTAAAGCATTTACTTTTTAAATATAGAGAAAATAAGACTACAGTAAGTTGTCTTACAAAGAAAAACAGTTTAAACAAGGATACACCATTGCCAATCAACAATAGTACCAAATCACTCTATATTGAGTCCAGTAAATTTTATTACATGATAAATGGATTCTCTGGTTCTCTTTCTCTCATGAAAGTCTACTATTGTTTATTATTAAGGAGTAGATTCATTAAGTTAAATAGAACTGAGCTACAGTTATCATTTTTATGGATTAGTACAACTACTATGATAATGGCGCTTTCATTAAGAAAAAAGAAATTACCCTTCACCTATGTCTATCCAGTGCTTGTCCCATCATTGTATTTTGTTAGATTACTTGTTTCAATTTCAATATCTTACAGCTGGAGATAAATTTGACTCAGGATGAATCTTCTTTTAAGTTTCACCCATATCTGAATAAAATGAAATTTTGGAATTTTGATTTGGTGCTGGATCAAGTTAAGACTTTGAGGACTATTGGGATGAAATTAATGTATCTTGTATATGAGAAGGACATACATTTTGGGCCAGAGGTGAAATGCTATGGTCTGAATGTGCCTCCTAAAAAGCACATATCGGAAACTTAATTCCTAATGCAACAGTGTTTGGCAGTTGAGCCTTTGTAAGCAGTGATGAGGAAAGGAGGGCTCATAAATTAAAGCTGGTTTTACAGGAATGGTTTGTTCTGGTGTTAGTGGTTTCCTTATAAAAGGATGAGTTTGGCCCCTTCTTGCTCTCTCTTGCCCTGTTTTTGTCCTTCTGCTATGAAATGATACTACAAGATGCCAGCCGCTCATTCTTGGACTTCCCAGCCTCTAGAACTGTAAGCAAGTAAAATTCTACTCATTATAAATTCCAGTCTGTGGTATTCTGTTATAGAGCACAAAATGGACTAGGACTGTCTGCATGTACATAGTATTCCTTACCCTAAAGTTCCCTAAAACCTACATCAGAAAAGGTCATGTAAACATGAAACATCCTCCTGGTTTCACCAGGACCAAAGCAAAGATATATGAAAATGTGTCAAGATGGTGAATGAGGACATAATATTTCATATCTGCTTGATTTATTTTTGCATACAAATTGCAAATAGGCAACTATTTATTGTGATGTTACTTATGGCATTAGCATTTATGGTTATTAGCCATTTGCAACACTTATGTTCATGTGTTTGGAGTGTTTCTCTATAAAGATCTTTATAAGTGATTAACCTTTTCCCTGGGAATCCTCCCTTTGCTAGACCTACATAATACCATCTTAGGAATTACCATATTCCTACATGATCATCCTAGGAATTACCATATGTATCTATATTGTTGATTTTGATTAAGATGGAAACTTGTCCTAGAATGATTCAATTTAGTGCCTTCCTTATGATTTTTAGACCTTGAGGGAATTCAGAAGTCTGTAAAAGCCTTGCCTGTATAATGTATGGCCTCTATGATATAAACTTTCATTCTTCCTGATAGCCATGATTCTCACAGGTCAAGTGTGAGAGACAGTAAAGCAGATGCCATACATAAGCAAAGGATGGAATTGGAAAGGCTTCAGGGTAGACGTTGGTTCTTGGAGCTACTGCCTTTCCTATTGTTTGGTTTTCCAATAGTCATGTACATTAAAAGCCAATACATTTCTCTATTCCCATAAACTAATTTATTTGGGTTTCTGTCTCTTGAAAGCAATGGAATCCTAATTAACATACTAAGAGGTAGAAAATAAATGAATATATATTATTTAGCATCCTTGATTGTATATTATATGTCCTCAGTTTAAAAATTCAATCTGATGTTTGGTATCCTTCTTAATAAACTTTCCATTTAAAAGTACTGATATCTCTGTGTAGGGCTCTGTGTAAACTTCTCAACATTGAGACAAGAGACAATGAGGTTAAGCAGGTAAAAAGAGGTAAAAATGATGTCAGGTCAAGGGTTAAATCAAGCCCTTTTCTAACTAGGAAGCAATAAGATGTATTTCTTTTTTCAAGTGACTTATTACTTCAGAAGCTTTGTTCTTAAAGAGCAATTACACTGAAATGGTTCAAGTACACTGAATAATTTTGTGAAATACATGCTCCAATTGCCTTTCTAAATTTCATGCTCCTGTAAGGCAGAGAATGTGTCTTTCCAAATTTTATATGGCTTTACATGAGGCATATAATAGTCACATAATAAATGTTTGTTGAATTTAACGGAAGGACAGGAGCCATGTGGATGTGGAAATTTAGGTTCGCAACAAAAGTCACACTTTAGAATCACATCTCATATCCGATGTTTAAAATCCTTTAAAATATTGATAAAATAAAAATTCAGTGTTAATTGGAGTTCTCTATTTTGACTGTCAGTTCTCTCATTTAAAACATTAAACGTGGTATCATGTATAATTTACTGAATAACAGCGAAAGCCATTCCAAAGTGTTATGAATATGTTTAAACAAGTGCAGGACTAGAGGCTGAGATGTAAAGACTTTCAATTTTGTGATTTCAAGATCAAATTCTGTGGTGTGCCTATGGGCCTGACCACTATCCACGGAGGAGCTTTGAGGATTTTTGATGATGTAGAACAATCAGTGGTGAAAGATCAAAAGCTGGAACATGGAGGGCAAATATGGGTTCATGCATTTTAAAGGCAGGCATGCCTTAAATAATTTCAGGGCACAGGATGAAGCTGCTGGTGCTGGTGAGATGGGCATTCAAGGAAACCAACTTAACTTCTTTTTATATGAATAGGAAAATAAAGCTGTAGCCCAGAATACTAAGTTCTCAGTGTTTTCAAGTTAACAGAATGGCTTTTAATCAGTTCATAATATAAGAAATGCTTGTCATGTTTGCTACACAATTTGTGAGAATTTTCTTTATTGATTTACACTGTGAAAAAAAATTAAGGAAGGCAAAGAATTTAAAAAAAGGTGATGTAGCCAACTTTAATATAAAATCATATTAAATATATTTCCTGTGATTGTTTCTACGTTACTGTATTTGATTTTAATGAACATTACAAAGTTCTATGTAATGTATTATGTTCTTACTTGAAGAGTGACTTAAATATGGTTTTTGTGAGCGTTCCTGTTACAAAGGTGAGCAGATGACTAAAACATAGGCTTAACTTACTACTACTGTAGTTATCTTACTACAACATTACTATAATCATGTTGACTACATATTTTACCTCAGTCTCAAGCCTACGCTCAGCCTCTTAGGAGGAGCTCTGGAGTGCTTCAAGGAAATAAAATTAAATTAGTTGACAGAGTTTAGGGCCAGAGATATCACTAGAAGGGAAGAAGAAATTTTCTTCATTTTGTTTCTTTGTGGGGTGACATTAAACACCTACATGCTTCACAAACTAACACCCATGAGCCACATCTAGCCTAATGTACAATAAATACATTTATGCCCATTTATCTCTATAATGTCCATGTCTGGTTTCATGTTATGATGGCAAAATTGAGAAGTTTCAACAGAGATCTTATGGCCAACAATGCTATCTGGACATTTGCAGAGGATATTTGTCTACTCATCAGAATTGAGCTCAAGAAGGAGTGTGACCTGATAATTTTAGACCTGCTCTGCTGTTGCTCTTAGCTTTTTTAACTTTGGCTTTCCTCTGAGACTTCCTTTGTGCTTACAGGAAGAAAGTCTAAATATCTTACTATAGACTTAAGAACAAGTGAGAAAGTAGACATGTTTAAATGTAACAGGCGAAGTGCTTGGGCTACACATGTAGTCCAGCATCATTCCCCAGGGTTGCAGAATTTACAGGATTATGAAAAAGCCCTTCCTGTATAATAAAGTGAGTGTTTACCTGGCATTGCTGCCACCAAACTACATACCTTAGCAGTGGTGATCTGATTAACAAATATTGTTTCAAAGAGAAAAATCAAAGTGACCTCATCTATTCTACAATTGTAGCATGTTTTTAGAATGTAAATATTTTTAAAAGTAGGTGAATGTATTTTGTACTAAAATTCTAAAAATGTCCTAATTGCAATTAGAGTTTTTGTGTATCTGTGTTTTAAATTTAATTTATAGAATACTTTCCTGGAATGAAATCCAGTTTGAGTTAAAAAACTACTCCTGGTGTTTTGTTTGTTTGTTTGTTTGTTTGTTTGTTTTTTCATTTATTATTTCTCTACAGAAAGATTGGAGATCAGTACTGTATCAATTTCAGGCTCTGTGTACTAATGGTGTAATTTCTAACAGCCAATCCACAACAAACCCATAAAACTTGTCTTAATGGGATTTTGCCTTGAGCACCATCTGTAATTAGGTAGGGGGTTTCCATTGCAACTCTATTACTGTGATTTCTAGGTAAGTCTCTTGGGGGCCCTTTGGCCTCTGGGCCTCCAAGTTTTATAGCATTCACTGAGCATTAGCTAAGTCTCATGATGCTCAGGTGCATGTGAACGCATGTGTGCACACATACACGCGATATTGTTAATATCCATCAGCAGTTCTGTAATTAGTAAATGTGTCTGTGCTGTGGGTTTTGTTCTTATTTTATTATTATTTTCTTCCTTTTGCACATATTGGCTCTTTTGATGTAAGTACAATCCAACCTAGAGGCACAGAAGTAACCACAGATGCCACAGCAGAAGTGTGCTGATGGCACCATCTGCTTTCTGCAATTCTCTCTTGGTCATTGATTTCTCTGGGAGATTTTCTTCAAAATAGTTGGACAGCCTTACAGCATGTTGTGTGACATATGGAGTGCTTTTTCACTATTGACTTCCGCATGCTGTAGTTGAAGGAGCAATGGATGTGGGATCAGAGGGCCAGAGTTAGAAGCCTGGATTACTTTCCTCAATAGATAAAGTGATGTGTCCTTCCTGATCTTAACCTCCTAATCTGTAAAATAATGATAAATAATTATTAAAACCATCTAGGAGGTACAATGATGAATAAATGAGAAAAAATTTAAAATGCTCAAAAAATTATGAAACACTGTTTACAAATAAATTATAATGAATTATATTATTTATAATTTTCTAAATGGTAGCCAAACCATTTTCTATGATCCAAAAAGAATACTTCACTCCAATCCTAGCGATATTTATAAAACTGTGTCAGCATTGCTTGAGGCTCATAGACATTGTACGATTTTTGAGGTATTTTACTCTTGTTTGAACTTTGTTTTACAGCAGTTATCTTACCTATGCAAGCAAAAGGCTATGGGATTATGGAACAAAAGCAATGAGAAAAAAAGATAGAAAAAAATTGATTGAAAAAGAAAAGATCATACGGTAATAAAATTTCAATAGAAGACACATTTACTTTTCTATCAAGTCAAAACTAATGCTAATATGTTGATATATCCAATTTCCATCAAATAAACAAGGAACTAATTAAACAGAAGTGGTTATTTACATTCTGGACAGTTTTTAAGAGAAATGTGAGCATATATTAAATGCATATTAGCAAAAATACTCATGGCTATCAACATTACGTGAAATAAAGTAAAACAGGGAGGGAGAAGCCATTTCCTTCTTCTTTTCTAACGTCTGCTTTGGCCTTTGGTTATACTGCTTTCCTTGATCTTTCTCACAAGGCCTTCCTTTATTCCTGAGTGTGGCACAAGTTTCCCTGCTGTGCCCATAATGTGCCTGCATATACTCTCTCTCTCCACCACTTTCATCACTCAATGCCTCCCAGTTGTCCTCCTACTGATGAGGACAATTCTTCCCTGCCCTCAAAGTTGGATGGATGAAATCCAATTGCCTGGCTGGGTACACGTGTTCTCTATGGATCTAACTGCCTTTATCGATGGAACATAAGGTCTTGGTTTAAAGAAGAAAAGTATAAAAATTCATTTGGCCCTCAGTTCCAATGCACTTTTTTTCTGTCCAGGTTTACCAGCAGAAAGCTGATATTTTGCTACCAACCATACCCTAGTTTTACCTTTCACATGATCCAAAACTATTCAGGAAGGGAGTTGTGATTAATTATAGCCCCTAACAATTCCTACTAATAATTTCAATGTTATGATAGAGTGCATTAAGTTTAGAGAAGAGAGGATGGGCAGAACAGGGAGGCTACTAAGTAAAAACAGTGTTTCAAGACTCAAAAAATGTATTTCCACAAGATATTGGCTCCAGTTACTTTAACCTGAGAATTGATGACTCCAATAAATAACTACTGTGTTGCTCCCATCTTCTGTCTTTTTAATGTGAATTTTATTGTGTTCATCCTGTTCCTCTTTTGTATTGTTTATTGGCTGAGGCAGAGAAAGGTTATCTTGAGCCATGGAGCATCATATCCAGATGTGATCACGTCCCTAGTAGCTAGACTTTAAGCTGATGGGTTTAGTTATTATGGAGGGGGAAAATTTGTTTATGTGTGCCAAAAAAGGTTCTACCATTATTTGAGTGGTCAAAGCACCAAGTATTGAGAGACAGGTATTGTCCCCCGCCAATAACTCCTTGTCTCTTTCTTTCCCCTAGTAGTATAATCTCCAACATGTACACATTATGATATGTACAGAGCTACCTATAATAAAGGCATTCTGCCATCTTTGTCACAGCAATGTTTGGCCAGTGGAGTAAGTTGTGAGAAAGGAATGTGAGTGAAAGTTAGGGGTGCGAGTACAAAAAAAATCTCATTGCACAAAGAAGAGGGAACACCCTTCCTATGTATCCAGTTTGGAATTTAGTCACTTCTATACTCTGAACCTATATTTTATTCTTATAAATAGAAAAATATTTCCTAGATATTTCTAAATTATTTTCTATATATTTTCATATATATAATGTTATATATATGAATGTGTCTATATATTCATAGACATGCATGTACTCTGTATATATACATATACACACTTATGTATACACACGAGAGGAAAATACTTATTTTAAGGAAATTAATTTGAAATGACAAACTATCAGTTGGTTGAAGTTCACATAGAAAAATCATTTGAGACATATTAATATTCAATTCCTCACACCCTATTTTTTCATAGGCAAACATTACCCATTAAGATAGATAATACTGAATATGGCAGTAAGTCATAATATCAATAAATATATCTAAATAGCACATTTTAAAAAAATGTGAAAAGCCATTAATTCCTTTCATCTGAATTTCATATCAAAAAATCAGTGAGTAATTAATAAAAATTGTTTCTAAACAATCAATAAAACAGTTTCTATTTCCAAAACAATAAAGTTTTATTCCATAATTATTTGCCAGTTACTACATCTTAAAACTGTGTTTATCTGCCCAAAAATAGGCATAATTTTATTCTCATACTGTCATACAAATAGCTACTTCCCTACAGAGGTAGATTTTTTTTAGCATTGCTGTAAGAATCAAATTTTATATATTTATCTTCCAAGAGTAATTTTAAAAAAAGGTAAATAGAATTGAGTTATGTAAAAAAAGAAAAGTGCTTATTATTTTTTTAAGAATTTATTACTAATGCTAGCCTCAGGTATTAACAATTGCATTTCATAATTTAATCATTGCATTTAGAATGTCATGTTTTGAAAGAATAACATACAGGATTTTGATCCACTGATGTACTAGCAATATCCATTATATTGATTGAAAGCTGCCAGACAAATTTCTCTTCAGTTACAAGATGTTGACTGGATCAGAGACTGATAATTTAAATAAATAAAAAGGGAGAAATTTCTGAGGACAGCATTAGTGTCAGAATCAATGAATTATCCTTGCTGGGTATTCATTAGCCCTGGAAACACTAGCTTTAGAGTCAGCCACGACATTTCTGGAAAAGTCGATAAAAAATTTAACCCTCTACCCCAAATTTACATGCTTTCCTTCCCCATTTTACTTCAATATTAAAGGTAGGGATTTAAAATATATTGGTAATAGTATGTCCTATACAGATACTCCCATGCTAAGAAATAACATCTTCAAGTCAGTGGCTAAGATGTTGATAACATTCACATAAATTTACCAGTGTTCACTTTGCATCAGTACTCCAGCTCTCAAAGCAGGATTCTGCATTAACTGGAAATAAAGAACTTTACTCTGCTGAAAAATCTCATGAGAATTGAAATAAACAGATCTCTGTCCTTGTCATTCACATAATTTCTTCAGAAATATCACTATAATATGTTAAATATGATAATTAATAAAATAGAGCATTATATAAATACCCACCTACACACATATGTATAACTTTATCAGAGAGAGAAACTATATTGAAAGGCAATTGCTTAGTGACATGGAGTATCCGGGTTGAAGGATGTTAAAAGTGATTAAATTAGTCTGAATGCCAACATTTAGATCCAGTTGTACATATGACAGTAATGTGACTAGGGGCATAACAATTACAATTTTGCAATGTTAGATGTCTCCATTGTAAAATTCAGATTACTGTGCCTTTCTCACACAGTTGTTGCGAGGTTTCAATTTAATAGTGTGCTGGTAAATGTGTAACAACCATTTCCCCAGGTAAATAAAAATCAAAAAAGCCTTGATCTATACCAGTTGTCAATTTGCTGTGAGTAAATATTCCCACTGAGGTCAATTTCAAGGTATCAGTATGATTTCCCTGAACATGGAATTGGGAAGATATGTGCAGAATCAGGTTTCATAAACTGGCATGAGCTAAGAGAAGCTCACCACTGCTCCCATTGGAAAACATAGGTGACAATACTTCATAGTATGTCTTACACAAAGAGGATGCTCACTGAAACTTTGTTGAATGAATGTATATGAAGGAATCCTGTGGCATTTACTCAGGATGGAAAAACATAAAAGGTATCCACCAGTGTATCAGCTTAATCTAACAAATTCTGTAAAGCTAGTTTATGATTAAAGTAAAACTTTGGAAAATTCTTAGAAGGTTTTTTTTCCCAATTCCATATTCTTGAGAGGGAAAAACAAAAAGAAGATAACTTAGACAGAAATTCTAATTAAATATGCTGATTATCAAACTTTCTGAATTCAATATAATGTCATCAAAAAGAGAAAATAATATAATAGTAATAATATAATCAATGTAATAGTCTTAGTACATGCCTATTAGATTCAAGAGCAAGAAAGACAAAAGATAAAAAATGACATTGAGTAGCCTAAGTAATGGGACACAGTATCCCAAATCTAAGTAACAGTATACATTTTCTTTCAGGCCAAATTGTATATTATGTGTGAAAATGCTTTTCAGTCACACTCATTCTTTTACTGGCAAGTTTCTCATTCAAAGATGCACCTGGTCAGGTGTGGTGGTTCACACCTGTAATTCCAATAGTTTGGGAGACTGAGGCAGGTGAATTACCTGAGGTCAGGAGTTTGAAACCAACCTGGCCAAATGGTGAAACCTCATCTCTACTAAAAATACAAAAATCAGCTGGGCATGGTGGTGGGCACCTGTAATCTCAGGTACTCTGGAGCCTGAGGCAGGGAGTAGTGCCTTGAACTTGAGAGGGGGAGATTGTGGTGAGCCGAGATCATGCCATTGCACTCCAGCCTAGGCAACAGACAGAGACTCAAAAAAAATAAATGATGCACCTAGGTATATGTGAAAACATATCATCTTATCAATAGATCCATGGTGACAATGACAACAGGAAGCCACAGAAGGCCTTTAACAAGCGTAGTCTGAGGATGAAAGTTATACAGAGATATAAAAAAACTGCAGTCTTGGTCATGGTAATTTCATCACTCAACTCTAAAGAGAAAAATTCACACAGCATACAATGAGAATGGTACTCCTTGTTTAGGGACCGAAATTTAACCCCAAAACCTTTAGCCAATAACTAAGATGCATATGGCAAAAATATTCATGTTGTTTATTAACTGATGCAAACCAAAATCTCAATGTTTAGGCATAATCAGACATGTAGGAAAAATGGGGTTTCAGGAAGTTCTACTGGAAGGAAGCGCTTTGACAACTCTTTTCCCCATGGTAAAGTGATGGGGAAATTAGCACCAGAATCAGTCTGGTTATCCTTCATTTCTAATATTTGAATAGAACTTGCTAGTCTTTTTAAAACTTGATTGAGCTAATGCATCAAGTAATTTTTCTATTTTAATGGTGGCATTAGGCAAGATGATAAATAGATCTTACTGATCTTTATCAAATCTTACTTTAAAAAAAATTTTTTTTGAGATGCATTCTTACTTTGTCACCAGGCTGGAGTGCAGTGGCGTGATCCCGTTTACTGCAACCTCCCCCTCCCAGCTTCAAGTGATTCCTCTGCCTCAGCCTCCTGAGTAGCTGGGACTAAGGTGAGTGCCACCAAGCCCAGCTAATTTTTTGCATTTTAGTAGAGATGGGGTTTCTCCATGTTGGCCAGGCTGTCCTCGATCTCCTGACCTTGTGATCTGCCTGCCTTGGCATCCCAAGTGCTGGGATTACAGGTGTGAGCCACAGTGCCTAGCCATTTTTATGTAATTTTTTAACCACAATCTTAATACTACTGGCATAGCAAATCCTTAGTTCAAAGTATGACTTATGAGAAATAGAAGAGCTAAGGGGAATATAATTTTTTTTTAAGTTTTGGGAGATTTCATTTATTGACTTTTCTTTTAAATGTTTTTCTATTTTCCTTCCCCAGTATTTTAAGAATATCAAATAATTAGAGTTTCCTCTCTTCTTAATATTATTTTATAAAATAATTCCTTCTTATATTATTTTATAAAATAATTCTTATATTATTTTATAAAATAATTTCCTCTCTTCTTAAATTATTTTATAAAAAAATTTCTACTGACTGGCAGTTGCATGTTATCAGTTCATTTTAAAAGCTTTGATTTTTCTCTTACATTTATCTGTTCTGAGTCCATCTACTGGCAAGTAGAGTCCAGAGATTAATCTCGATATTCTGAGTTACTCAAAAATGCATCATTTGGTCATAACTGTCTGGCAAACTGAAGCATCTGACAAATGATATAATTCTGCTAGTATTTTTAAATACTAGTAATAAAAATATTATGATATATTTTCATTTGGGAGACAAAAGATTGTAAATTGTAAAAATTTTAAATCAAATTACAATGATTCTTTGATGATTTTATTGATGATGAATTGCATGATTTTATTGATGATGAATTGCCTAATTTCATTAGAAAGGACTTCTTCATAACTGCTTTTTATTGTTTGAAGTTACGTTTTGGGAAATGTGATTTGACTCATGGTATGTTTGCATATATAAATTAATGAACTGAATTATAATAAGCTTCAGTGAACAAAATGAGATACTACATTTTTTTTTTGAAAGAAAGGAAAAGAGAGGAAAGAAAGTGAGAGTGAAAGAAAGAAAAAAAAGAATGTATGAGAGAAAGAAAGAGGAAGAAAAAGAGGGAGAGAGGAGATACTACATTTTGAGTAGCTATACATTTTCTCGTTTTTTAGGAAATCATTTGAAAATGTTTAGATATAAAAACTAACCAATTGTTTTTTGCAAGAAGAGGTCTTAGAATACTCTTCTGTAATTGTTTGATCAAGCAAAAACGCTATTATAGAAGCTTATTTTTAAAATTCTTCTTTATAATATACCTGAAAAAGTAAATTTCATAGGAAAAGCAAATAGCAAAATATTTTAAATTACTCATATCTTATGTAAAAGTTTTTCTTTCTAGCAGGTATTTCTTTTACATTTAAATTCTGTATATATAGTGCTAAACTAGTTTTATAAAATTATGAGATTTCAGAGATTATAGGTTTGTGACATTCTTTGATAATTTTTACACCGTAACTCTATGAGGAATTATTTCTGAGATTTGTGGATAGCAGATTATGAATAAGTGAGGGTAATCTAGTAAACTCCCCACATATTCTACTTTCTAAATAAATATTCAGATTCCAACAACTTTCTTATTTACTAGAGGTAGGAATAAAACCTTTTAGTAATTTTCTTTTGCTGGTAATTTGTTACTGAAAAAAAAACTGGTGATGGTATTTTTAGGTTGATGTTTGCAGCTATAACAAGTAAACCTTACATTTTAAGTGGCTTAACAAATAGAATTTATTTCTTGCTCAGATAATTTATCAGTGCAAATTTTCTGGGAGTCTTTGTCTGCATGAAGTGTCATAAGGCAGCTTTCTTTCACCTTATAACTCCACTGTTCCTAAAGGCCTTGGAATCCACAAAATTCAATAGTAAATGAGAGAAAAAGTAGTAAACGCATGTCTGCTCTTGAAAAATTGAAAAATGATACAGATTATTTGTTCACATTCCATTGGTGAAAAATCGTCTGGCCAGAATTAAAGGGAAGCCAGGGAATGAAATTCCTGGTTGGAAAGCTCCCTCAAAGTGATACATTTATATTATGGAAGATAAAACACAGTTTTAGTTGCTATCTAGTGGCCCATCTTAGTATTGAAGGAATAGAACCAATATTTCACTTCTTATGAAAAATGCCCATGCTTCTCCAATGACTATGCTAAATAAATAATTTTCATCTGACCCCAAATTAGCAGAACAAATATTATCCAAATTCATCACAGGTATTTATGTTAGTCCTACATGCTCTAATTTTAAGTGATATTCTTTTGGCAATCAATATTAGTGGGCATCTAACTTGCCATACATAGATCATTTATAAATCTTCTTATTTCTCAGGAAATTTTGGTAAAAGAAAATCTTGGAGAATTTTCCCAGATTATCCTTGATTGATACCACTTAATCCTGTGATCAAATGAATATGTCACTGACAATTATTCATTATTTCAATCAAAGAAGGAGTTGGTTCAAATATTCTTTTCTTATAGTCAAAAAAATGAGATGCTGGTGAGGTTGTGGAGAAAAAGAAATGCTTACACACTCCTGATGGGAATATAAATCAGTTCGACCTTTGTGGAAAACAGTGTGTCCATTCCTCAAAGAGCTGAAAACAGAATTACTGTTCAACCCACCAACCCCATTACTGGGTATATACCCAAAGCTTTATAAGTCACTCTATCAAAAAGACACATACGTATATGTTCATGAGAGCACTAATCATAATACCTCAACTTAGAGGTCCATCAGTGGTAGGCTGGATGAAGAAAATGTGGTACATATATACCAAGGAACATAAAGCCTTAAAAAAGAATGAGATCATGTCCTTTGCAGGAACATGCATGGAGCTGGAGGCCATTATCCTTAGCAAACTGAAGCAGAAACAGAAAACCAAATACCACATGTTCTTACTGATACATATGAGCTAAATGATGAGAACACATGGACACACAGAGGGGAACAACAGACACTGGGACCTACCTGAGGGTGGAGGGTGAGAAGGAGGAGAGAATCAGGAAAAATAACTAATGGGTACTAGGCTTAATACATGGGGAGAGATAGCATGGGGAGAAATGCCAGATATAGGTGATGGAGAGGAAGGCAGCAAATCACACTGCCATGTGTGTACCTATGCAACAATCTTGCATATTCTTCACATGTACCCCCAAACCTAAAATGCAATTAAAAAAAAAAAAAGAAGGAGGCAGAAGCGTGAGCGTCAAGAGTGACACCATGTGACAAGACTTGCCTGGTCATTGCTGCCTTTGAAGATGGAGGAAGGAGCCACAAGTCATTAAATTTACGTGGCCTCTAGAAGCTGGAAAAGGCAAGGGAACAGATTTCCCAGTATCAGCTGTGCTGATACTTTAATCTTATCCCAGTGAAACTCATTTTAAAATTCTGACCCCCAGAATATAAAATAATAAATTTTTGTGTTGTTTGAAGCCTCTACATTTGTGGTGAGTTGTTATAGCAGCCATAGCTAGCAAATATAAAACATATATCCACACAAAGACTTGTAAGCATCAATGTCCGTAGCAGCTTCATTTGTAATAGGCAAATGTCCACCAATAGGTGAATGGATAAACAAATTATGGAATATCAATGCAATGGAATCCTACTCACATACTGCATCATTCCCTGTATATAGCATTCTGAAAAGGGCAGAACTGCAGGGACAGAAAGTAGACGAGGAACTGCCAGGGGCTTGGTGGGTGCTAGAAATGACTACAAAGGCATACGAGGGAACTTTCTTGGGTGATTGCAGTGGTAGTTACATATTTGTATGCATTTGTTGAACTTATAGAACTATACCCCTATAAAGGGCAAATTTTTCTGTATGTAAATTTTACTTCAGTAAGTTTGACTTAGAAGAAGGAGAGATGGAGATACATAGCAAAGAAAAGGAAGGAAATTGCCAGATGCAGTGGCTCATACCTGTAACCCCAGCATTTGGGAAGCTGAGGTAAGTGGATCACCTGAGGTCAGGAGTTTGAGACCAGCCTGGCCAACATGGTGAAACCCCATTTCTACTAAAAATACAAAAAAATTAGCCAGA
>CAUYLG010017449.1:0-42935 GCA_963573385.1 Cacajao melanocephalus
ACAACAGATGCTGGAGAGGATGTGGAGAAATAGGAATACTTTAACACTGTTGGTCAGAGTGTAAACTAGTTCAACCATTGTGGAAGACAGTGTGGCGATTCCTCAAGGACCTAGAAATAGAAATTCCATTTGACCCAGCAATCCCATTACTGGGTATATAGCCAAAGGATTATAAATCGTTCTACTATAAGGACACATGTAAAAGAATGTTCATTGCAGCACTGTTTACAATAGCAAAGACTTGGAACCAACCCAAATGCCCATCGATGATAGACTGGACAGGGAAAATGTGGCACATATACATCATGGAATACTATGCAGCCATAAAAAACAATGCATTCGTGTCCTTTGTAGGGACATGGATGAACCTGGAAACCATCATTCTCAGAAAACTGACACAAGAACGGAAAATCAAACACCACATGTTCTCACTCATAGGCAGGTGTTGAACAGTGAGAACACATGGACACAAGGAGGGAAGCATCACACACTGGGGTCTGTAGTGGGGAACTAGGGGAGGGACAACAGGGAGTGGGGAGTTGCGGAGAGACAGCATGGGGAGAAATGCCAGATATAGGTGATGGGGAGGAAGGCAGCAAATCACACTGCCATGTGTGTACCTATGCAACAATCTTGCATGTTCTTCACGTGTACCCTGAAACCTAAAATGCAATAAAAAATAATAATAAAAATAAACTACAGACCTTAGTTAACAATAATGTATCAATATTTGGCTCTTCAGTTGTAACAAATGTACCACACTATTTCAAGACATTAGTAATAGGGAGAAATGTGAGGGAGATAGAGAGTATGTATTCCTGCTCAATTTTTCCATAAACCTAAAACTGCTAAAAAATAAAAAAGTAATAAATTCTATTAAAATATATAGTCAATCCTCCATATACTAAGGGGATTGCTTTCAGGAATCCCCTTGTTTACCAAAATCTGTGCATACTCCAGTCTCCCAGTCAGCGCTCAATACAGGCAGGTTTCACATCCTGTGAATACAACTGTTTGGTTTTCTTTTCCCCCTTGGAGACAAGAGTCTCGCTGTCACCCAGTCTGGAGTGCCTTGGTACAATCATAGCTCACAGCAATCTCTGCCTCCCAATTCTCTTGCCTCAAGCTTCCCAAGCAGCTGGGTGTGGTGGCAGGTGCCTGTAATCCCAGCAACTCGGGAGGCTGAGCCGGAAAAATAACTTGAACCCAAAAGGTGGAGGTAGCAGTGGGTGGAGATCGAGCCACTGCACTCCAGCCTGGGCGACAGTGTGAGACTCCATCTCAAAAAAAAAAAAAAGTATTAGCACAAGTTGAAGAAACATATAATTCAAATTTTACTTCAAGGGAAAGCAAGCATTTTACTCCTGGTTACTGAATTTAGGCTATAAGAACTTTGTCTACTGAACAGAAGTTCACAGGTCATAGGTCTGTCCTGGTTTCCTTCAGCTGCCACGAGTTGAAAGCAAAGGCCAGGTATGGCTTTGGGCAAAGGTCTTCCTTGACAGTCCTGGCCACTAACCAAAACCCAAGTAGAATTCCCTACAGGGAGGATTAACTTCCCTTCATGCAAGCATGCACACACAGGGCACCAATATTCCCAGCCCACTTCAGTTTCCTCTGGGCTGTCTTGTTTCTCTTCACTTGGGGTGACAGCTCATTAACAGAGCCAGTTAGAAACTATCTCCTTTTTCACCCTTAGCCTGCTTTCCCTATTAGAAGTGAACCCTCAAGACAACCAAGTAGCTTGAAGAAGAAAGGTTTCTCCTTTCAGAAGCATTCTGGCTAACAACAGAAAAAAAAAAGAGAATGAGAATATCATGAACTTACAATCCAAATAATTAATATAGGGAGTAATCATTAATAACTACTAATATCACAAAAAGACATTAAGATATGTGTCTTCTGAGAGATGTATACATCATCATTTACGATACATTCTTGCAAAAAAAAAAAAAAACTCAAAATCTAAACAAGTCTCTAGACCTAATTATACGCTTACAGAAAATACAGGGGAAAAAGGGAACATGGTAAACTAACACCAGAGGAATATAACCAGCAAAATTCAGAGTAAGAAAGTCCACAGGAAACAACACCTGGTTTCTTAAACAAATAAATATGGGGGAAAACAGATGGCAGAGACAGCTATAAATTAAGATTTAAAATGTATCTCAAACAATAGCAATCAAAAAATCTTGCTTGGATGTTGATTTGAACAAACTTTTAAAAATGATTATGGGACAACTGAGGAAATACGAACATTGGATATTTGATACAACAAATGAACCATTAATTGCTCATTTATTTTCGGTATTAATAATGGTGCTATGATTATGCCTTCTTTTAAGTCCTTATCTAAAGAAAGACAAAGAAATATTTATATGAAATTATGTGATATTGGCCGGGTGAGGTGGCTCATGCCTGTAATCCCAGCACTTTGGGAGGCCAAGGCAGGCAGATTACCAGAGGCCAGGAGTTCAAGACCAGCCTGGCCAACACGTTGAAACACTGTCTCTATGAAAAATACAAAATTTAGACAGCTGTGGTTGTGCATGCCTATAATCTCAGCTACTCAAGAGACTGAGGCAGGAGAATCGCTTAAACCTGGGAAGCAGAGGATACGGTAAGCAGAGATTTTACCATGGCACTCCAGCCTGGGTGACAGGGTGACACTCCATCTCAAAAAATAAAAATAAAAAAGAAGAAATTATGTGATATGGAATTTGCCCCAAAATAATGTGGGAGGTCCAGGCACAGTGGCTCACACCTGTAATCCCAGCACTTGGGAGGCTGAAATGGGGCAGATTACCTGAGGTCAGAAGTTTGAGATCAGCCTAGCCAACATGATGAAACTGTGTCTCTATTAAAAATACAAAAAAAAAAAAAATTAGCCAGGTATCGTGGTGGGCACCTGCAATCTCAGCTACTAGAGAGGCTGAGGCAGGAGAATCACTTGAACCTAGGAAGAGGAGGCTGCAGTGAGCCAAGATCGCACCATTACACTACAGCCTGGGCAACAAGAGCAAGACTCCATCTCCAAAAAAAAAAAGTAAAGAAATTGTATATATTTGCAAAATTTCTTTAAAATTTATTTGTTTTTTTTAAATTTCTTTATTTTTTCACCCTCTCAACCCAGCTCTTCCCGACTCCAGGAAGAACTGGGAAGAGAAGGTCTATTTGCAACATTTCTTAAAAATTAATAGGAAAAAGACATCCCCAAAAGAAAAATGGGCAAAAGCAGCAACTCAAAAGGAAAAAAATAGCCAAAGATGTAAAGATATATGCAAATTCAGTTAGTAAATACTACAAAATTCTCAAAAACTGTTTCCTTCTGCATTCATTTTTTTGTTTGTTTGTTTTGTTTTGTTTTTTATGGAGCTAGAGTCTCATTACGTTGCTCAATGCGGAAAGAATAGTCTTTTCAACAAATGGTTCTGGGACAACTGGACACCCACAGGCAAAGGAATGAAACGGGACCTCTACCTCACATCGTATTTTAAAAATGAACTCAAAATGGACCAGGTGCGGTGGCTCATGCCTATAATCCCAGCACTTTGGGAGGCCAAGATCAGAGGATTACTTGAGCCCAGGAGTTCAAGACCAGCCTGACTAACATGGCGAAACCCTCTCTCTACTAAAAATAAAAAAATTAACCAAACATGGTGGTGCGTGCCTATAATCCCAGCTACTCTGGTGCTGAAGCATGAGAACTGCTTGAACCCAGGAGGCAGAAGGTGCAGTGAGACAAGATCATGCCACTGCACTCAAGACTGTGCAACAGAGCAAGACTCTGTCTCAAAAACAAAACAAAACAAGCTCAAAATGTATCAGAGACCTAAATACAAGAGCTAAAACTATAAAACTCAAAGAAAACAAAGCTTATAATTAAATCATCAGCATTCTAGATTTAGCAAGTTTTTTTTTTTTTACTTTTTTTTTTTTGCTGGCGTAACAAAATATAGCAACAGTTTCTTATACAAGACAAGCAACCAAAGAAAAAATAGACAAATTAGACTTCACTGAAACAAAACTTTGTGCTTTAAAAGACACTATCAAGAAAATGAAAAGATTAAAGCCTATAATCAGTTGAATTATTTAAGAAAAAAAACTCAAAAAAAAAAAGTAAGTGAAAAAACCTACAGCATGAGATAAATATCTAAAAATCGTCCATCTGATAAGGGTCTAACATTTAGAACAAGCTCATCTAACCCACTGTGGCCATGAGGCAGGCCCAGTATGTCTGTGAATATGGCCCAACACAAATTTATAAACTTTCTTAAAACATTATTAGGTTTTTTTGGTAATTCTTTTTTTAGCTCATTGGCTGTGGTTACTGTTAGTGTATTTTATGTGTGGCCCAAGACAATTCTTTTTCTTCCAGTGTAGCCCAGGGAAGCCAAAAGATTGGACACCCCTGATCTAGAATATAAAGAACTCCTTTAGCTGGGCGTGGTAGCGATGTACCTTCAGTTCTAGCCATTCAGAAAGCTGAGTCGGGAGGATTGTTTGAGCCCAGGAGGCCAAAATAGCAGTGAACTATAGACTACTGCACTCCAACCTGGATGACAAAGTGAGACCTCATCTTTAAAATAATATAAAATAGGCCAGGCACAGTGGCTCATGCCTCTAATTCCAGCACTTTGGGAAGCTGAGGTGGGGAGATTACTTCAGCTCAGGAGTTTGAGAGCAGCCTGGGCAACATGGTGAGATTCCATCTATACAAATACAAAAAAAAAATTAGCCAGGCATGGTGGCATGGACTTGTGGTCCCAGCTGTGGGAAGCTGAGGTGGGAGGATCACTTGAGCCTGGGGTGGGGGCAGAGGTTGCAGTAAGTCAAGATGGCACCACTACCCTCCAGCCTGAGTGACAGAGCAAGATCTTGTCTCAAAAAAAATACAATAAAATAAAGAACGCCTATAGCTCAACAATAAAAAGATAAATAACCCAATTTTTAAATGATCAAAAGATTTGAATAGGTATTTCTCCAAAGATATGCATATGACCAACAAGCTCATGTAAAGATGTTCAACATTGTTAGTCACTACTAACAATCAAAATCACAAATAAAACACTTATTTCTTAAGAGATTCTACACAAAACAAACAAACAAAAAACCACTTATTTCATACCCACTAGGTTGGCTATACAAATAAGACAGATGATTAAAAGAAAAAAAGTGCAGGCTGGGCATGGTGGCTCATGCCTGTAATCCCAGCACTTTGGGAGGCGGAGGCGGAGGCAGGTGGATCACTGGAGGTCACAAGTTCGAGACCAGCCTGCCCAACATGACAAAACCCTGTCTCTACAAAAAATACAAAAATTAGCCAGGCGTGGTAACATACACCTGTAATCCCAGCTACTCGGGAGGCTGAGAAGCACAAGAATCGCTTGAACTGGGGAGGTGGAAATTATAGTGAGCCAAGATGGTGCTACTGCATTCCAGCCTGGGCAACAGAGCGAGATTTTGTCTCTAAACAAATAAACAAACAAAAAGTGTTGACAAGTATGTAGAGAAATTGGAAATTTCATTCACTTCTGGTAGAATATAAAATGTCACAGCCACTTTAAAAAGTAATTTGGCAGTTCCTCAAAATGTTAAACAGAGAGTTAACATGAGAACCAGGAATTCCTCACCTAAGTATATAACCAAGGGAAATGAAAACACATTCACATAAAAACGTGTACATGGGCCAGGCACAGAGGTTCACGCCTGTAAGCACTTTGGGAAGCCAAGATGGGCGGATCACAGAGGTCAAGAGATCAAGACCATCTTGGCCAACATAGTGAAACCCCATCTCTACTAAAAATACAAAAAAATTAGCTGGGCATGGTGGCGCACACCTGTAGTCCCAGCTACTCGAGAGGCTGAGGCAGGAGAATCACTTGAACCCCAGAGGCAGAGGTTGCAGCGCCACTGCACTCCAGCCTGGTGACGGAGAGACTCTGCCTCAAAAAAAAAAAAAAAACCAAAACATCAAAAAAACCCTTGTACCTGAATGTCTACAGCAGTAATATTCATAATAGCCAAAAAAAATTAAAATAACCTAAATGTCCTTCTACACGTGAATGGATTAAAAAAATGTGAGACAGATATATATATATACATATACATGCAATAAAATACTGGGCCACAAAAAGGAATGAAGTACTGATACATGCTACAACACAGATAACCTTTGGAAACACTGTGCTAAGCTTGAGGAGCCAAGCACGAAAGGCCACAAATTGTTACGATTCCATTTATATGAAAGGTCCAGAATAAACAAATCCACAGAGACAGAGTCTCTATGTGGCTGCCAGGGTTAGGGGATGTGAGGGACTGGGGAGTGATAATGGGTTCAGAGTTCTAGGATGATGAAAATGTTCTGGAATTAGACAGTTGTGATAGTTGTACAACCTTCTAATATACGAAAACCACTGAATTGTATACTTTCAAAGGGTTAAATTTATGGCACGTGAATTATTATCTCAAAAATAAATAGAAAAATAAAGGATAACCTTTTCTGCCTTCTAATTTTAATTTCATTAAGTGCATATTTTGCTGATATAAAAGAAATAATGCTGTCTGGGGCAAAGGCTCAGCTTAATGCCTGTCTTAAAAAAACAAAAGAATGGAAACAAAATGGTCAAAAAGAAATAGTTAAGGATAAATTAAGGTACATTAAATCAATGGAAGGTAACCAAAAAAAGAAGAAACAAAAAATCTTTTTTTCCAGAAGGGTTCTTGCTCTGTCACCCAGGCTGGAGTGCAGTAGCACGAACTTAGCTCACTGCAACCTCTGCCTCTTGGTCTCAAGCGATCCTCCCAGCTAAGCCTTCCAAGTAGCTGGGACTACAAGGGCATGCCACCATCATGCCTGGTTTTTTTTTTTTTTTTGGTAGAGACTGGGTTTCACCACGTCACCCAAGCTGCTCTCGAACTCCTGGACTCAAAGCAATCCACCTGCATCAGCCTCCCAAAGTACTAGGACTACAGGCAGTAAATCCCAGGTGAGCCACCTTGCCCAGCCCAGTAAAAACTTTTTTTTAAGTCAAAAAAGTATATCCACAATATTCTGTTGCTCTTCTCCCAAAGAAGAAAAAAAAATTAGACTGAAAACCAGTTCTAAGTTCTGGCCTCCAGACTGTAAGATAATACATTTATTTTATTTAAACAACAACAAACAGGATGGGCTCATGCCTGTAATCCAAATACTCTGGGATGCTGAGATGGGAAGATTGCTTGAGACCAGGAGTTCAAAACCAGCCAAAATGGCAAGACCCTATTTCTATAAAATAAAACAAACAAAACCCAACTCTTTAAAAACAGTAAAATTATGCCCACAGTAAGAATCCATATTGATAAAAATGTAAATATATATATATATATAAACATTAAAAAGTCAAAAAATATTTACATCAAACTGTTAACAGAAATTATATCCTAGCAGTTATATATTACAAGGGTTATTTTTCTTCCTTTAGTTTAGCTATATTTAGGGACAGTGGTATAAATACCCCAAACAAACAAGAAAATAAAGGGTGAATAACTTCAAAGAACAAAGACACTAAAATTTGAAACTTTATCACTAGCACTTTATTAACTCCAAGTTCCTGGAAATTAGCCAAAAGTCAACTAATTATAGAATTAAAATATAATCCTTTGTATTCTTATTCTTGGTTTGGCAAGAATGTACAATACCTGACAGTGCTAAGAGTTAGGTTACTTTGACAAAATCAAAACAGTGGCTACAAAGGGCCAGTAAGGGAAAATTAAAGTCCCAGTTCTCAGGTCACAGAGCTGTTTAGATGAAACAATTTATTCTAGGATAGATTTGAAGATCAAGTATCTATTCTATAGAGTCTAAAAGTATTATTCAGGTATAAAAATACTGTAAGAGACTTGGTGGGGGTGGGATCTGAAAAAATAAAAAAATAAAAATAAAAATAAAAATAAAAATACTGTAAGAAAACTTTACCACTACCACCAACAAACCACTAAGCACAGATTTATTCCCTAAAATACAGCCACACCAACAGAATATAAAATAACCTCATATGAAAAGACGGGACTCTCCATTTCGAAATAAACTCCACAGTTTTACTTTTTTATGTTTTTAGAAAACGTGACTAAAGATATACTTCATGCTAATAACTAGTTTCTAAAAAAAGCAACATGTAAAGGAAACAGTAAAAATCATTTCAAAGACAAAAAAGTTAAAATGATACTTGCTAAGAGTAAAACCAAGGAAAAACTTGAAAATCAAAGCCTTTCAAGTAATAATTTTAGAGATTTCTCACTGAGAAAGTTCAATACCACCAAGATGCTTTAAAATATAAAAAGTTAAAATTAGATAAGGCTATTTTTATTGGTTAATATGATTAGGCACAACAGGTTATCACTACACATATTAGAACTGCTCAAATAAAAAAGTGTTAACACTATCGCTTCTCGGCCTTTTGGCTAAGATCAAGTGCACAAAAGTGTTAACACTAAATGCTAGCAAAGGATGCTGAGAAACTGGATATCTCATACATTGTTGGTAGGAATATAAGAGGATATAGTCATTCTAGAAAATAAATAGTTCAGCAGTTTCTCTAAAAACCAAAAATTCACTTACCGTATGATCCAAACATTTGGGCATTTATTCCCCCAAAATGAAAACTTTATATTCACATAAAAACATTTATATACTTGAATGTTTATAGCAGCTTTATTTTAATAGCCAAAAAACTGGAAATCACCCTTCTGGTATGTCCTTCAACAAGTAAATGGTTAAACAAATTGTGTGGCTCAGCCATACTATGGACTACTACTCAATAGTAAAAAGAAATGAACTACTAATGCATGCAACAATTTGGATGACTCTCAAAGGAATTATGGTAAAAGAAAAAAGCCAAAGTTACATTCTGTATGATTCCATTTATATAACATTCTCAAAATGGCAAAATTACAGAGATGCAGAACAGATTAGTGGTTGCTGGAAGGGTGCATGCAGCTATAAAGCGGTAACATAGGGAGCCCTGAGGTGATGGAGTAGTTCCGTATATAGAACTATAGACTGTTAAAGTGGCTACACCAATCTACACATGATAAAATTGCATATAATTATACATACACACAAATACATGTGGAAATGGTGAAATCTAAAAAAGCCTTATGGATTGTAACAATGATAATTTCCTGGTTCTTGACATTATAGTTATGTGAGATATTACCAGTAGATTAAACTTGGTGAAGGGAACACTGGCTCTCTCTACTATTTTTCACAACTTCCTATGAATCTGTAATTGTATCAAAATAGAAAGTAAAAAAAAAATTAGCAGGGTTATGTATGAGGAGGTTAATATAATAACAAACGGAAAAGGTTTAGCATAGCATTTGAAACATGGTAATAAAGGCTTCCATTTTATTGAAACTTTGATTAGATAATTTGGAAACACAGGTTTCTGCACTAAATATATACAACTATTTCAGCAAAAAAAGCATGACTTGAGCTATAACTCCTCAATTTTTCTTTTTTTGAGGCGGAGTCTCACTCTGTCGCCAGGCTGGAGTGCAGTGGTATGATCTCAGCTTACTGCAATCTCAGCCTCCAGGGTTCAAGCGATTCCCTTGCCTCAATCTCCCGAGTAGCTGGGACTATAGGCGCCCACCACCATGCCCAGCTAATTTTTTGTATTTTAGTAGAGACGGGGTTTCACCATGTTGGCCAGGATGGTCTTGATCTTCTGACCTCGTGATCCACCCACCTCAGCCTCCCAAAGTGCTGGGATTACTGGAGTGAGCCACCGCGCCCCGCAAAATTCCTCAATTTAATTACCAGATACTATGTGAAATCTCTTGTGCACCTGGTAAGACTGTTTTCAGACAAAATTGTCCAAATGAATAGGGAACCATCACACAACATAAATGGCTCAACATTCAGCTTTTTTTCCCAAAAATCTTTAACTCAAATGTCTTTTACATCATCAAGTAACTTATCAGATGGAAATAAATGTATCATCTGCTGTGTGGTTCCAAATTAAGGAACAGTCTAGCTCAAACCCATCAACTTGAGTATATATAATCTCTCACAAAAAAATAATTACATGTAATCTTAAGAATAGCGAAACAAACTTGAAGCCTTTTTGGCATTCCACAGCAGCTGAGTCCCTAACAAATATTCTGGGGTGGAAAGAACATTCTACTGGCCATCCTCTGAATTCCTCATCAGACTCTAAGCTGTACAGTCAGCTCTGTAGGAAACACAAAATGCCAGGTGCTGGTAACTGGTCTCTAATTCTTCAAAAAAACATCACCTTTGGCCTACAGCCCCTTCAAGATTACTCTATACCTATGTGTGTGTAAGTGATTAATACAGTCTCTAGTGTCGTGGGTGTGATCCTGAAATAGTTTCCACCACTAAATGTTCCTTTTAACAGAGTCAACAGAAGAGAGAATAGAAAGCTGTGTGAAATCATACAAAAGCTTGATTTTCTACTTTCCACAGAAAAAGTGACTTTAATTTTCTCAGCTTCAGCAGGTGCAAGAGTATCTAACCATTGCCATAATGTCTGTACCCTTCCTGTGATATTCAGTACACAGGTTTTCAGAGAACCAACAAGTAAGGACCATCTGACCAGTTCAGTATCACCAAAGGAGCCCTTAAATTCTGTTCCCATGGACCCTTCTGTACTTCTACACTGTAATTTGTTGGCAGGAATTTCACAGAAGAAGTTGAGATGTAGGGCCATCTGGCACACCAGGATCAGAATTTTTCTAATACACACCCCCATCCCTGACTTAGAATTTTCCAGTATTCCTTTCCCATCCTATCTTTCTTGTAATGTACTAAGCCTTTTGTGTGACCACTGGGTAGACAGACTCCAAAAAGTCACTGTTTCTTTTTGCTTTGCAATAGTTAAAACTTCACAAGTGTTAAAAAAAAAAAAAAAAAAAAAGAATCCACAAAGACAAAGTGGGGGGGGGAGTCTAAACACTGAAATGCCAATGGTTAATGGTGACTGTTCACTGATCTCAGATTTTAGATAAAAGATGGAAATTGTGGAAAGAAAGTTAAGTTAGTGGCCGGGCACGGTGGTTCACGTCTATAATCCCAGCACTTTGGAAGGCCGAGGCAGGCAGATCACTTGAGGTCGGGAGTCTGAGACCAACCTGGCCAACATGGTAAAACTCCATCTCTACTAAAAATACAAAAATTAGCTGGTATGGTGGTGGGTACCTATAATCCCAGCTACTTAGGAGGCTGAGGCAGGAGAATCACTTGAAACCAGGAGGGTCGAAGTTACAATAAGCCAAGGTCACACCACTGCACTCCAGCCTGGGCATCAGAGCAAGACTCTGTTGCAAAAATTAAATAAATAGATAGATAGATAGATAGATAGATAAATAAATAAATAAATAAGTAAATAAATAAAACTAAAGAAAGAAAGTTAAGTTCGTTGAACACAGTATACTAAATTTTGGAACATTCTTAAATATGAATTATACTGTTAGTGTACAATGTACACTACAGAAAACCTAATGTCTTTTTAAAAGCACATTTCAGCCAGGTGTGGTAGCTCACACCTGCAATCCAAGCACTTTGGAGGCCAAGGCAGGCGGATCACCTGAGGTCGGGAGTTCAAGACCAGGCTGACCAACATGGTGAAATCCTATCTTAAAAAAAAAAAAAGAAAAAAGAAAAGCACATTTCAGTACCAAAATCAGAAAAATTCAGTAACCTGAAGGTTCCAGTTCACTAAGAATTACTGTGGGCTATATTTGCAAATGCGCAGAAATTAAACATAGCACAAATCACTTGGAACAAGGCCTCTGAATTCTTTCACATTCAATCTACTTTTATCTGTCTGATTACTTTGGAGCCCAGCAGTAACACCAATCCCATTGATGATACTGTGCAGAAATAAGCAGCGACAGGCCTGGCATGGTGGCTCACGCCTGTAATACCAGCACTTTGGAAGGCCAAGGCGGGCAGATCTGCTGAGGTCGGGAGTTCAAGACCAGCCTGACCAACCTGAAGAAACCCCAGCTCTACTAAAAATACAAAATTAGCAAGGCATGGTGGTGCATGCCTATAATCCCAGCTACTCAGGAGCTGAGGCAGGAGAATCACTTGAACCTGAGGGGCAGAGGTTGTGGTAAGCTGAGATTGCGCCATCTCCAGCCTAGGCAACAAGAGCGAAACTCCATCTCAAAAAAAAAAAAGAAAAACAAGCAGAAATAAGCCATAATACAGTGCTGAAGAAAGGCATGAACATCTTGGGCTTACTGTGAAATGGCAAACAATGGGCACCAGAGGATGGCACATACAGGAGGATGACGACCCACAGCAGTGAGCAGCACTACATCTCAGCCCTCCAAATCTCAGCTCCCAACTAGCATATCCACCTATACATCTCCCTACTACCTTCTTCCCCAAACCAACAGTACTTCTAGCCCTTATTTCCAAAAAAAAAAAAAAAAAACACCAATATTTCCCCAGTCACTCAAGTTCAAAGCTACAATGTGATTATTAAATCCATTTAAGGAATGAGTCCTCTCCATCCTTACCCTGCAATGCCTTGCACGTTCATTCTCCCTTCACATCCCCATTCCCACCAATCCAGTTAAAGAAATTATACTTTAAACCCAAGTTTCCCAACAAGGTCTTGATGTCCCCACAGCCAAATTTGTACTCCAAAACACTGTTTTGAACAAGTCATCCAAGCCTTAAAAAAGCATCTACAGATCTGGCAGTGCAGCCAACAGAAACCTATCCTCATGAGCTTGGACAAACACCAAGCACCTTCCACAAGAAGTTTCTGGACCCAGGGCTCAAGACCAAGTTCTGTAAGTTCCCTGTGTTTGCTACTTTTTGCCATCCCCTCTTTCTCCACAGTGATTGACAATTAAACATTTCATGAGAAAAGAGTGTATGGCTCATTTTCATGGACAAGCAGAAGCAGGTGGACAGCAATCTACACCACAGCCAGTCCTGGAGGGGAGCAAAGCCCAAGAAAGAGAATGGGTGGAAGCAACTTAAAACATAAAAGGCCAGGCCAGGTGCAGTGGCTCACGTCTATAATCCTGGCACTTTGGGAAGCCGAGGTGGGTGGATCACTTGAGATCAGGAGTTCAAAACCAGCCTGGCCAACAAGGTGAGACCCCCATCTCTACGAAAAAGTAAAAAATTAGCTGGGCACGATGGCAGGCACCTGTAACCCCAGTTACTCAGGAGGCTGAGGCAGAAGAATTGTTTGAACCGTGGAGGCAGAAGTTTTAATGAGCCAAGATTGTGCTACCGTACTCCAGCCTGGGTGAGAGAACAAGACTCTGTCTCAAAACAAAATGAATAAATACACAAATACATAAAAATAAAAGGCCAGACATGGTGGCTCACACCTGTAATCCCAACATTTTGCAACACCAAGGTAGGAAGATTACTTGGGCCCAGGAATTGCAGGCCTGTATGGGCAACATGGCAAGTCCCTATCTTTACAAAAAGTACAAAAATGAGCCAGGTGCAGTGGCACTCGCCTATAGTCCCAGCTACTAAAGAGGCTGAGGTGGGAAGATCACTTGAGCCTGGGAGGTCAAGGTGCTGTGACCCATGATCATGCCACTGCACTCCAGCCTGAGCGATGAACAAGACCCTGTTTCAAAAAAAATTTTTTTTAAATAAATTTAGGCCAGCACCGTGGCTCACACCTGTAATCCCAACACTTTGGGATGCTAAGGCATGTGGATGGCAGAGGTTGCAGTGAGCTGAGATCACACCACTGCACTCCAGCCTGGGCAACAGAGCAAGACCCTGTCTCAGTAAAATTAAATTAAAATTTAAAAATAATAAAAAATAAAATAATTATTTAAAAGCAAACAAAATCTCTGGGTCTGTGGGTACATGAAGAAGTCTGAGATGGTGAGCCCAAGAGAGTTTTGTTTTGAAGAAGACTTTAGGATAAAGTCCAATATCTTACTCTACTTATTAAAGAAATGACCATGTCATGTGTGAGAGGGAACACATAATAAAAAGAAAGTTAAACATAAGTGGGCTATATTAAGAGCATGAAGTGAGTATCTTTGGGAATTCAGAGGAGAAACCAAAAACATCAAGGACTTAGGCAATGCAAAGAGGTCAGCATTCTGAATGAGTCAACCAGTTTGGTTGAAGCAGAAAACACAAAAGACAGCTGTGAAAGACTGTATAGCTGTCCCATAGTTTTAATCCATTTTTCACATGTTTTCTGGTCTCCTCTCCCTATCTGGATTGTCAGTTCAGAGGCCAACGACCACCACAATGTGTTAACCTATTAGGTAACTATCAGTCACATCTTAAGAATTCAGAAAACAATGGTCATAGTTTTAGTATATTTAATCTTAGAACACCATAACGTCAAGGTGTACTCTGAATTCAGACTTTCTTTAAATACCCGTATTAAAAACAGAAAAACTTCCTAAAGTTAAGAAATAAAGATACTGGCCAAGAATGGTGGCTCATTCCTGTAATCCCAGCACTCTGTGAGGCCAAGGTGGGAGGACTGCCTGAGGCCAGTTGAAGACCAGCCTGGGCAACATATGGAGGCCCCATCTCCACAAAAAGTAAAAATTTAAAAATGAAGTAGGTGTGGTGACATGTGCCTGTAGTTCCAGCTACTCCAGGAAGCTGAGGCAAGAGGATCACTTGAGCCCAAGAGTTAGAGGATACAGTGAGCTATGATCACATCACTGCTCTCCAGCCTAGGCAGCAGAGTAAGACCCTGTCTCCAAAAAAAGAAAAGAAAAAGAAGAAATCAGAATTCATGAGGCCAGGTGCCATGGCTCACGCCTCTAATCCCAGAACTTTGGGAGGCCGAGGCGAGCAGATCACTTGAGGTCAGGAGTTCAAGACCAGCCTGACCAACATGGAGAAATCCCATCTCCACTAAAAATATAAAATTAGCCGGGCGTGGTGGCGCATGCCTGTAACTCCAGCTACTCAGGAGGCTAAGGCAGGAGAATCACTTGAAATGGGGAGGCAGAGGTTGCAGTGGGCTGAGATGGTACCATTGCAATCCAGTCTGGGCAACAAGAGCAAAACTCCGTCTCAAAAAAAAAAAAAAAAAAAGAAATCAGGATACATGAATCAAAGCAAGAATTTCTAAGCACCCAGACACTCTTAACACTCTTGGGAACTGTTTAATGTATTTTTTGAAACTCAGAATTGACAATTTTTTAAAAAAAAAAATTTAACTACTGACATCCTCC
The DNA here is from genome assembly GCA_963573385.1 of Cacajao melanocephalus. Classification (NCBI taxonomy): domain Eukaryota; kingdom Metazoa; phylum Chordata; class Mammalia; order Primates; family Pitheciidae; genus Cacajao; species Cacajao melanocephalus. Next base: position 15,208 of record CAUYLG010017449.1, read on the forward strand.
AAAGGAGGAGGCAAAAGAATGGAAAATCTGGTGAAGTGATAAGCAGTTTTTAAAGAGGTTTACAATCAGTTTTTAAACAGTAATCCCTCTGGGAAATGAAAATTCCTCTCCTAATCCCTTTGAGGGCAATATATTTGAATCAGGAACAAGAACATCTTGCTTCTATCTAAGTACAAATATGAACCTTTTAGAGTATCTTCTGCATTAAATACCAAGTAGAGGAGAGGACAATTTCTAATTTATCAAAAAATAAGCACCTTGGACTTCTATCTTTTCTAGACACACGCAAAGAGGCTTCAGTAAAATGCAATTAAGGAACTTGAAGGTTTTAGTTGACAGTGATTACTTAACTGGAACTTACTCCTGTGAAATGAAACTACCAAAACCCCTTAACATCAATTTGCTTGTCACTAAACCACAGGTTTACACTTAGACTTGGAAATGCTAACAGGATGGAACCACAAGCCTTTAATAAAACAAAACGTGATGACCATGGAGAGCGCCCTTGAAGCTTAGTAACAGAGGACTCAACCCAAAAAGGGTTCCCTTTCTGGAATGTGAGGGCAGGTTTGACATGTACCATAGCACCAGTCCTAAAACACTTGACTGCATCTTCCACAAAAGGTGGGAGTTGTAATAGTAGCATAGAGCAGACACCAGCCCACTGGAAGCAGATGGAACCCACCAACTCATTTTTCCCAGACCTTCAAAAGGTACACAGAACTCACTCTCAGCCAAAGCAGGGCAGATCTGAATGAATAAATCCAGGAAAAGGTTCACATGGGATTACTAATTGGTAATTTCATTTGCATGCCAAAGCCCTCAATGTAAAACAGAACCTGAAAAATGAAAAGCAATTTGAAAGCCAGTTCTCCCTACTCAAGCTAAACACACACACACACACACATGCAGGCACACGACCCAAAGCGTTGCAAAACAAGTAAGACTCAGTAACCTATTCCAGCACAGGGACTCTTCTGAACGGAGATCTAGCTGGAAACATTCCCTGCTTATGTACATAATTCACTAGGGGTCAGGTAAGATTCCATTTTGTAAGAGCTGAACTTTAAACAGAAAGTCACCAGTGGTGCAACATTCACTCATTAGCATAAATCTCTACCCTCCAGAATGAAAAGCATTGGCTGCCTGTGCCAGGATGACAACTTTACAATGAGAAGCTGGAGTCGCGGACCATGAACTCCTGGAAAGTTCTATCAGGGCCTCAGAAGAAGAGCTCACCATCTTTACCAGCCTAAACTTATTGGTCACCCATCTCAAGCCACCCTCTCCACAGACAGGACATCTGTAATACAGGAATTTTAAAAATAAATAAATATAAAAAGATGGGCCAAAGGGTCAAGAGCAGGCGATGCCTTACAGGGCTGACACGATTGCTGTCTGGGACTGGGGGAGGGGGAGGAGCATTCTGGATGTTTCTATTCTTGGCAAGGAAAGCACCTCCGGGTCCTGCACCATCCAAAAACACTCACACACCAATGTTCTCAGGGAATGAATGATATGCCCGTGCTAAGCGGCTTCATCTTGAGTTGTGATGATGGGGACAAACGTGTGGAGGGCTGGAGGGGAGGGCTGGAGGGGTAGGTGTGTTTCACTAAGGGGGATGGGAGGAGAGTGAATGGATAAAGGAGGGGCCCGGGGAAGGTGTGGACGACTAAGGGAGGCAGGAGGGTGGAGGGTGTGGACAGCTAAGGAGGCTTGGGGAATGGCGTGAACGGCTGGCGGCGGGGGATGGCCAGCAGCCCCCCGTTCACCAGCAGCGAAAGCAGGCCGTGGGGGTGGCCGCTCCCAGACCCCCGCACCCCCCCTCTGTGGGCGTGTGCCCGGCTGCGCGTCCGAACCGCCAGGCCACCGGGCCGCAGGGCCAGCACTCACCCCACGACTCCCTGGTTGTAGTTCCTCCGTTTCCACGGGGTCCCGCTGTACACAACCCCGCCGCCGTCAGCTCGGCCGCCCCCCGCGGCCCGCCCGCCACTGGGCTGCAGCAGGCTGTAGTTGAGTCCGTACGTGCTGGCCTTGTTATCGCGCTTCCTCTTGTTGCTGCTGCCCGACGCCGGGTCAGCAGGATCGGCAGCGGGGACGGCGACCGAGGAGTGCGGGGACGAGGCCGCCGAGGGGGACGAGGCCGCCGAGGAGCCCGCTCGGCGGGCCCAGGCCCCAGGCTGGTGGTGGTTGTTGTTGTTGTTGGTCGTCTCTAGGGGCAGGAAGTCCCGCTGCTCCGCGGGCAGCGCGTGGCCGCCCAGCAGGCGCTCCCCGGAGCGGTACATGCCGGCCGGGGCCGGGGCCGGGGCCGGGGACGCGCCGCCGGGGCTGCCGGTGCTGCTGCCGCTCCCGCTGGTGGCCGTGCTGCTGCTGCTGCCGCCGCTCGCGCCGCCGCTGCTGTGACAGTGGTGGTTGAAGTAGAGGTTCCTCAGCCCCTGGGTCGTCTCCCAGATCTGCATCCACAGACTGTTGGACGGTCCGAGCTGCTCTGGCTGGAACCAGGCGATCCTCGGATCCATCAAACGGCGGCGGCCACTGCCCCCGCCCCTCCCGGCCGCCCGCAGGGCCGCCGCCGCCGCCGCCTCAGGCGCACGCCCGGCCTCGGCTGCTGCTGCTGCTGCTGCTGCTGCTGCCGCTGCCGCTGCCGCTGCTACTGCTCGGGGCCCGCCGCGGGCTGCGCGATCGCGCAGGGAGCCCGGCCGGCGCCGGCGGCGTCGCTCCCGCCCTCGGGGGCTCCGCGGGCCCTCCCCCCCGCCCTCCGCCCCTCCGCCGAGCCCCTGTCACTGGGGTCCCCGTGCAAATGGCGGCGGCGGCGGCGGCTTCACAGAAGGGCGAGCGGCGGCGGCGGCTGCGGCGGCGGCGGCGGCGGCGGCGGCGGCAGCGGCTGCGGGACGCGCCTGCTCCGTAGCGTCCTCGCTCCTCCGGCCCCGGGGCGGGGCCTCTGCCGGCTCCGCCCCGTTCGCTCTGCCCCGCCCCCGCCCCGCCCTCCCGCGCTCGTCCCGCCCCCGCCGCGCCGCGCAGCAGCCCCGGAGACCGCGCGGTGCGTCACAGAGGCCGCGGCGCGGCACAACGGGGCTACAACCGCCCGGCCCAACCGTCCCTGCGCCGGCCGTGGAGGGGGCCCACGTACCTGGGCGTCTGGGAGCCTCTAACGTGCGCGCGGCTCCTCCGCCTCGGCTTCCCCAGCGCTGAGACTGGGCAAGACCGCACGGAGGTCCCCGCCCGCCCCGCAGGGAGCACGCTGTGGGAGGTGCCTCCCCGCTCTTCGCCCCTCCCCTCCCTGCGGCCGCCCCACCCGGGCCCTCCCAACCCTTCCGGACGTCTCGGCTTCTGCCTGCTTTCTAAAACACTTTCTTTTTAAAAAACAACCTAAACACTTTTTATGGTGGGATGGGGACACGCCTCCCGCGCGAGCGTGAGCCCCGGGATCCTGACGCGGGCTGCGCGAGACCCTGCGTCCCGCCCTGCTGCGCCCCTGGCCGGGGCGGGGGAGCCGCAGGCCTCGGCGGGGGACCCCTCACCCCGGCCCGAGGCCAAAGAAACCTGACCCCCCCATGCATAGCCCTAGGGGAGGCCACTAAGACTGAGAGTGTGAGCCACGGGCTGAAAGCCACAGCCACACACTCAACGCACTTTACACGAGCACACGCAAACACGTGTAGACGCACAGAGAAGCAGACACTCCTGCGCGGTGTAGCAAAGACGCTCGCCTGCCCCTAAGGTGCAGCAACAATCTTAGAAAGCTCTCCTGAGTGCAGCGTTAAATTTTAAGAAAACCCCAAACCTTTTAAGCCTAAAATGAAGATCATATTTTTCATCAGCCGAGACTGTCCGCTAGGTGGTTATTTGAATATCTTTCCAATCTCTAGTTAAAAAGACAAGGAAAGGGGAATGCTAAGCATTTTATATCAAGAGACTAAAAGAGTAAGTGAACAGCTTCTTTGCGTGCCCTTTAAGGTTGGTCTAAAGTCAGAACAAGTCCCTGGAGCCTGATATTGGCCTTCTATTTTGGGAGCTCAATATCCTGGAAAGTTTTTATGCCAAATAATGAAAAACTATTTACCAAAGAACTAAGTATCGCTCTACCTTTCTCCTTTTGAGACCAAATCTTGCTCTGTCATCTGGAGTTCAGTGACTCGATCACAGCTCATTGCAGGCTCTGCGACTCTTGGGTTCAAGCGATCCTCTTGCCTCAGCCTCTGAGTAGCTACGACTACAGGCGCGCGTCAATACGGCATAGAGACAGAGTCTCTGCGTTGCCCAGGCTGGTCTGGATTTAAGCGATCCTCCCACCTCAGACTCCAAAACTGCTGGGAATTCAAGGGGTGGGCCACCACGCCTGTCCTTATCTTTTTTTTTTTTTTTTTTTGATAAAAGAATAAATATGGAAAACACACGAAGACCCCTCAGCTGCAAACAGCAGCTTCCTTGGTAGCGTGTGCAGCCTGTTTCTTGTATTGGCTGCTCTAAGGGACGTTGGAGATAGGCCTTTCAGATGTATGTTCCTGTCTCTGATCTTGCACTACCCCAGTGTAGACTCCACAGAGGTATTCAAGGTGCCTTTGGAAAGCCCCAGGACACTGTGGCCAGGGTTCATATTGGCCAAGTTATCATGTCCATTGGCACTAAGCTGCAGAACAAGGAGCATGTGATTGAGGCCCTGGACAGGCCCAAGTTCAAGTTCCTTGGCCTGCAGAAGATCCACATCTCAAAGAAGTGGGGCTTCACCAAGTTCAAGCCGATGAATTTGAAGACATGGTGGCTGAGAAGCGGCTCATCCCAGATGGCCGTGGGGTCAAGTACATCCCTATTGTGGCCCTCTGCACAAGTGGCGTGCCCTGTACTGTGAGGGCTTCTACTGTGCTGCCCTCTCTTAATACTCACTAATAAACCCTACTTCCTGTCCACCAAAACAAAAAAAAATTCTTCGTAATTTTGTTTCATTCTATATGGTTTTTGCTGTTGCTTTACTGTAAATCAGTATTAAAAGTTTTCTCTGGCCAGGCACAGTTGCTCACGCCTGTAATCCCAGCACTTTAGGAGGCCAAGGCAGGCAGATTACCTGAGGTTGGGTGTTCAAGACCAGCCTGACCAACGTGGAGAAACCCCATCTCTACTAAAACTACAAAATTAGCGGGAAGTGGTGGCCCATGCCTGTAATCCCAGCTACTTGGGAGGCTGAGGCAGCAGAACCGCTTGAACCCAGGAGGCAGAGGTTGCATGAGCTGAGATCATGCCATTGTTCTCCAGCCTGGGCAACAAGAGTGAAACTGTCTCAAAAAAAAAAAAAAAAGAAAAAGAAGAAAGTTTTCTCTAAATGAAATTTGCTATATACAAATTATTACATAGCTAGGAAAATAAGTAGCAATATTTTTTATGTTATTCACACTGACAAAAATAAAACATTGTATAGAAATAGATTTTGTTTGAGACCAGCCTGCTCAACATGGAGAAACCCTGTCTCTACTGAAAATACAAAATTAGCTGGGTGTGGTGGTGGATGCCTGTAATCCAGCTACTCAGGGCTGAGGCAGAAGAATCACTTGAATCCAGGACGCAGAAGTTGCAGTGAGCCAAGATTGTGCCATTGCACTCCACACTGGGTGACAGAGCTACACTCCCATCTCAAAAAAAAAGTAAACAAATAAATGAAAATTAAAAATTAGCTGTGCTTGGAGGGGTGGTGCCTGTGGTCCCAACTACCCGGGAGGCTGAGGTGGGAGTGTGGCTTTAGCCCAGGAGGTTGAGTCTACAGTGAGCCATGTTTGTGCCACTGCACTCCAGCCTGAGTAAGATCCTGTCTCAAAAATAAAAATGACTGGGCGTAGTGGCTTACGCCTGTAATGCCAGTACTTTGGAAGGCTGAGGCGGGAAGACTGGTTGAGCCCAGAAGTACAAGACCAGCCTGGGCAACACAGCAAGATTCTGTTTCAAAAGAGAAGAAAAGGAAATAAAAGTAATAATTTTAAATATATTTCCTTGCCGGGCGTGGTGGCTCACGTCTGTAATCCAAGCACTTTGGAGGCCAAGGCGGGCGGATCACCTGAGGTCGGGAGTTCAAGACCAGCCTGACCAATATGGTGAAACCCCGTCTTTTAAAAAAAAAAAAAGAAAGAAAATAAAAATCTGTTTCCTTAAACTCTGCAAAAAAAAAACAAAAACAAAACAAACAAAAAAAAAAAACAATTCAGGAGAGGCATAGTGGATTACACCTATAATCCCAGCACTTTGAGAGGTTTACGGGGTAGGGTGGCTTGAGGCTAGGAGTTTGAGACCAGTCCGGCCAATATAGCAAGACCCTGTCTCTAAAATTAACCCAAAAAATGCATTTAATAAGAAATTTTTAAAACATTCAATCTCAAGACACAAGATTGGGGAAACATTCTTCTTTTTAATTCAAACAAGAAAAATGGAAAGCTCAAAAAACTAAACATTATTGGCCAGGCGCAATGGCTCACGCCTGTAATCCCAGCACTTTGGGAGGCCAAAGTGGGAGGATCACTTGAGGTCAGGAGTTGGAGACGAGCCTGGCCAACATGGCGAAACTCCGTCTCTACTAAAAATACAAAATAAGTAGCCACGTGTGGTGGTGCACACCTGTAGTCCCAGATACTGCAAAGGCTGAGATGGAAAGATCACCTGAACCCAGGAGGCAGAGGTTGCAGTGAGCGGAGATCACGCCATTGTACTCAAGCCTGGGTGACAGAGCGAGACTACATCACAAAAAAAAAAGAGAGATGTTATCAAGGTCCCACCAACAGAAATACCCACTGTGAAGACTGTTAAACATTTATCCAAAAATCTCTCCATGTATGCATATGTAAATGTTGAAATACAGGTATTTAAGAAATCTCTTAATCTATTTAAAATATGTCTTCAGAGCCAGGCGTGGTGGCTCACACCCGTAATCTCAGCACTTTGGGAGGCCAAGGAAGATGGATCACTTGAGGTCAGGAGTTAGAAACCAGCCTGGCCAACGTGGTGAAACTCCATCTCGACCAAAAATACAAAAATTAGCCAGGTGTGGTGGCACACACCTGTCATTCCAGCTACTCAGGAGGCAGAGGTTGCAGTCAGCCAACATTGCACCACTGCACTCACTCCAGCCTGAGTGACAGCGAGACCCCATCTCAAAAGAATAAAATATTTATTCAGACATTCTAGAACACATTAAACACCATTGATATCTTTTTTCAAGGTACTCAAAATTAGTAATAGCATATGCAAGAAATTCACATTTGTTGTATTTGAGTGCTGATTTCCTCAGGCAAAGGTTAAGAACTACTAAAGTCAAGTCTTGGCAAAATGATAAAATGAGTTAACATACATACAAATACTTTGTAGGCTGGGTGCGGTGGCTCAAGCCTGTACTTCCAACACTTCTGGAGGCCAAAGTGGGCAGATTGCTTGAGCTCAGGAGTTTGAGACCAGCCTGGGCAACATGGCAAGACCCCACCTCTATAGAAAAAATATATATAAAAATAACTTTATGGCCAGGCGCAGTGGTTCACGCCTATAATCCCAGCACTTTGGGAGGCCAAGGTGAGCAGATCACTTGAGGTCAGGAGTTCAAGATCAGCCTGACCAACATGGTGAAACCCCATCTCTACTAAAAGTACGAAAAACTAGCCAGGCATGGTGGTGCATGTCTGTAATCCCAGCTACTTTGGAGGCTGAGGCAGGAGAATCACCTGAACCCAGGAGGCAGAAGTTGCAGTGAGCTGAGATTGTGCCACTGCACTCCAGCCTGGGCAACAGAGGGAGACTGCCTCAAAAAAGACAAGGCATTACTGTGCTCATTCACCTGGAAAGAACGCATGTTGGATAGCTCTGTAACTTATCCTTGTTTCGAGGCCTTCAGCAAATCTTGGTTGAATGTCTATCATCCATGCAGAATTCAGCTAATTGCTTTAAAGAAGATAAATAAGCAACCAGGGCCTTTGGCTGCCTTCCATGAATTTCCTGTCTGGTTGAAGAGGCAGAAAGAAGTAAATATTTAAACTCAAATTGCAGTTCATTCAATTAATTTAATAAATATGGTCTTGAGCAACTATTAGATGCCAGATTCTGGGGATACAGCAACGAACAATGCTGACGAGGTCTCTGCCCTGGTAGACCTCGTTTGCCAGTGAGCAAAGAAAGCCTATAAAGTCAGACAGTGGTAAATGTGATGAAGAACAAGAAGGCAGGGTAAAGGACAGTGACAATATGCTATTTTTAGATGGGCTAATCAGGGAAGGCTGCTCTGAGGAAGCGATATTTGAGCCGAGCTGTAAGCAAAGGAGTAAGCTGTGACCATCTAAGGAATGGTCCTTTAGACAGAGGGGATGGCAAACACCAAGGCCCTGGGTCAGGAACGTGCTCTGTGCACAACATGATGAGGCACTGTGATTGAGTGTCAGATGTGTGCCATGGTATAGAATCATAAAGCATGTCTTCTGGAAGGTACCTTAAAAATCATTCAGCTTGGGCCAAGCACGGTGGCTCACTCCCGTAATCCCAGCACTTTGGGAGGCCTAGGTGGACAGATTGCTTGAGCCCAGAAGTTCAAGACCTTCCTGGGCAACATGTTGTTTCTCCTAAAAATACAAAAAATTAGCCGGACATGGTAGCCTGTGCCTGCAGTCCCAGCTACTCGGGAGGCTGAGGTTGGAGGATCGCTTGAGCCTGGGAGGTGGAGGTTGCAATGAGCCAAGATCACGACACTGCACTCAAGCCTGAGTGACAGAGTGAGACCCAGTTAAAAAAAAAAAAGTCATTCAGCTCCCTGGACATGCACACAAACCTGTCATAGCTACAGGGGAGGCAAAAGTGGGAGGATCCCTTGAGCCTAAGAGCTAGAGACCAGCCTGTGTACCCCATCCATTTTAAGAAAAAGAAAAAAGAAAAAAGAATTATGCAGCCCAAAGTAAAACAGTTGGGTATTTTGCATACACAAAAATGTACAGTTAACCCTTGAACTACTCAGGGTTGGGGCAATGACCCCAGCAGCACAGTTGAAAATCGGCGTATTACTCCAAGAATATTATGAAAAAAAAAAAAAAGAAAAACAGAAAATTGGCATAGAACTTTACAGTCTTACTCTGTCACCCATGCTGGAATGCAGTGCCATGATAACGGCTCACTGCAGTCTCAACCTCCCAAGCTCAAGTAATCTTCCTGCCTCCGCCTCCTGAGTAGCTGGGACTACAGACGTGTGCCACCAAGCCCGCCTAACTTTTTCTATTTTTTGTGGAGATGGAGTCTCGCTATATTGCCTAGGTTGGTCTTGAATGTCTGGGTTCAAGCAGTCCTCCCACTCGGCCTCCCAGAATGTTGGGATCACAGGTGTGAGCAACCACACCTGGCCAGCATGTAACTTTTGATTCCTCAAAATTTTAACGACAAGAGAAGTGTGGTGGCTCGAGCCTGTAATCCCAGCACTGTGGGAGGCCAAGGCGGGAGGATTGCTTGAGACCAGGAGTTCAAGGCTTCAGTGAGCTATGATCATACCTCTGCATTTCAACTCGGGCAACAGAGATCTTGTCTGTAAAAAAAAAAAATCCAGGCTATGCACAGTGGCTCACACCTGGAATCCCAACACTTGTGAGGCTGAGGAGGGCAGACTGCTTGAGCCCAGGGGTTTGAGACCAGCCTGGGCAACATGGTGAGACTGTCTCAAAGAAAAAAATGAAAGCAACTACTAACTACTAATATTCTACTGCTAACCAGAAGCTGTATAGATAACATAGTCAATTAACACATATTTTGTATGTTATATAAATTATACACTGTATTCTTTTTATTTATTCTTTTTTTTTTTTTTTGAGATGGAGTTTCGCTCTTGTTGCCCAGGCTGGAGTGCAATGGTGCAATCTCACTGCAACCTCTGCCTGCCAGGTTCAATGGATCTTCCTGCCTCAGCTTCCCCAGTAGCTGGGACTACAGGCAACCACCACCACACCAGGCTAATGTTTGTATTTTTAGTAGAGACGAGGTTTCACCATGTTGGCCAGGATGGTCTCGAACTCCTCAACTTGATACACCTGCCTTGGCCTCCAAAAGTGCTGGGATTACAAGTGTGAGCCATCATACCTGGCCAAATTTTAACTTTCTGTAACAGGTTTGTGCATATTTTATGGTAGTAAATCATAAAATAGACTAGTGTCTACATATATCTTGTGCATTCATACCTAACTTTTCTTAATTTTTTTTTTTTTTTTTTTTGAGAAAGTCTCACTCTGTCGCCCAGGCTGAAGGGCAATGATGCAATCTTGGCTCACAGCAGCCTCCACCTCCTGGGTTCAAGTGATTCTCATGCCTCAGCCTCCCAAATACCTGGGATTACAGGGGTGTGCCACCACAGCTGGCTAATTTTTGTATTTTTAGTAGAGACAGGGTTTCACTATGTTGGCCAGGCTGGTCTCAAGCCCCTGACCTCAGGTGATCTGCCCACCTCAGCCTCCCAAAGTGCTGTGATTACAGGCATGAGCCACCGTGCCCAGCCAACTTTTCTTAATTTTTTTTTCTTTTTTCTGCCATTTCTAGGCTATGCAGTTTCATCTGCAAGTTTTTTCGAGTTGTCCCAAATCTCCAAAAATTGTTATCATACATTTATTGAAAATATCCACGTATAAGTGAACTCATACAGTTCAAGGAACAACTGTATTCACTTTCCCCAGCAAATCCGCAATGTTTTATTCCAAATAATCTACTACTGCATTTAAAAAAATAGACTACACCAATTTCAATAATCAATTTTACTCAACCTTTTTATTTTGCTATTTAGAACAAAATAACAGACATTTATTGGATTCTTGAAAATCATCTACATTGATAAGCCAAAAAACACAGCTATTACAACCCCAGACATGTTCCACCATAACTTAGCATCCTGTTCATTCTCAATATTTTTCTTCCTAAACAAGAAAGATGTTGAATTGATGGTCTTAACTGGCAAGGTTTACTGAAACACCAAAGTTCTACAGAGTAAAAATTTAGTAGAAAAATAAGAAGAAAGAAAACTACCCAAGAATCATGCAAATTTAAATGTGTTTTCATTTAGTTATTTATTATTTTTAGAAATGAGGTTTCACTTTGTCACAGGCTGGCATGCAGTAATGCAACCTTAGCCCCCTGCATCTTGGAACTCCTAAGCTCAAGTGATCCTCCTGCCTCAGCCTCATGGGCAGCTGGGATTACAGGTATGTGCCACCATGCCGGGCTAATTTTTTCATTTTTTTGTAGAGATGGGGGTCTTCCTATGTTGCCCAGGCTGGTCTCGGACTTCTAACCTCAAGCGATCCTCCACCTGGGCCAGTGTTACTATTCCAGGCCAGCCTCCTACTTCCCTGGTAAATCCACAGGATTTCCCAGGCTGGTCTTGAATTGCTGGCCTCAAATGATCCTCCCATCTTGACCTCCCAAAGTACTGGGATCACAGGTATGAGCCACCATGCCCAGCCTTGATTTATTAACTTGAATAAAACAGAAGGGGACTTGTGCATACAAACTACTACCCAATATTATTAATAATTGTCATTAAGGCAGGATATGGTGGCTCATGCCTGTAATCCTGGCACTTTGGGAAGCTGAGGAGAACAGGATAGCTTCAGCCAGGAGTTCAAGATCAGTCTAGGCAACATCATGAGACCCCATCTCTACAAAAAATAAACTAGGCTGGGCGTGGTGGCTCAGGCCTATAATCCCAGAACTTTGGGAGGCTGAGGCGGGCAGATCGCCTGAAGTCAGCAGTTTAAGACCAGCCTGATCAACATGGTGAAATCCTGTCTCTACTAAAAATACAGAATTAGACAGGCATGGTGGCACATGCCTGTAAGCCCAGCTACTCAGGAGGCTGAGGCAGGAGAATTGCTTGAACCTGGGAGGCGAAGGTTGCAGTGAGCTGAGATCGCACCGTTGCACTCCTGCCTGGGCAACAAGAGGGAAACTCTTGTCTCAAAAAATAATAATAAATAATTTTAAAAATTAGCTGGGTGTGGTGGTGTACACAGTAGTCCCAGCTGCTTTGGAGGCTGAGGCAGGAGGATTTCTTTAACTCAGGAGTTCAAGGTTACTCCAGAGTTTAGCTATAATCCTGCCACTGCACTCCAGCCTGGGGGACAGAACAAGACTTTGTCTCAAAAAAACAAACTGTCATGACAACTACATTTTAGATAATATGTGATTAAAGTACTCTATTCTGGAGTTAATAAGAACCATAAATAATAGTTCATTAATATTAGTATCTTCATTTACATTATGAAGCATTTGCTCCAGGTACTAATAATCTTAGGCACCATTTACAAACCTTCCCCTTTTTGCACAAAATATACATTATTGTTTTATGTTCTTTTTATCCTTAAATACCAAGAGGATTTCAAATAGGGAAATATTTTTTGGTGAGACTTAAAAATAATTAGCAGTGTTGAAGCTTGTATCTTGTTCAGGAGAATCCAAACTGATTGACTGATTGATTGATTGATTGATTGAGACAGGGTCTTACTCTGTCACTCAGGCTGGAGTGCATTGGTCCAATCGTGGCTCACTGCAGCCTCCACCAACCTCCTGGGCTTGGATGATCCTTGCACCTCAGCCTCCTGAGTAGCTAGGACTACAGGTGTGCACCACCATAACCCAGCTAATTATACATACATATATATATATATATATATGATACAAGGTTTGGCCACATTGCCCAGGCTGGTCTTGAATTCCTGGACTCACACAATCCTCCTGACCCAGCCTCCCAAAGTGCTGGGATTAGAGGCATAAGCCACCTTGCCCAGCCAAAATTTCTTTTTTCTTTTTTTTTCAATTTTTTTTTTTAGAGACGGGGTTTCACCTTGTTGGCCAGGCTGGTCTTGAACTCCTGACCTCAGGTGATCTGCCTGCCTTGACCTCCCAAAGAGCTGGGATTACAGGCGTGAGTCACTGCGCCTGGCCAAAATTTCTTTTATTTCTACTGTTCTAGAAATGAAATTGCTCAGTTTACAAGCTACTTTGGGGTCTTTGGTGTGTGTATATGTGTGTAATGGTTAACTTTGTGTGTCAACTTTACTGGGACACAGGGTGCCCAGATTAAACACAATTTCTGGGTTTATCTGTGACAGTGTTAGTAAAGCAGATTGGTCTGGAGCCCTGAAAAAGATTCCTATCACCTCTGTAGCCACAGGGCTGAAACTGCTGAAAATCAAATGCAGAACCTCATTTTGTGACTCACTGAATTACATCTAGCCTCACAGGGCATCTACTGTTAAAGCGAGCGTATTGATTGGGAAAAAACAGTATTCTGGAAGTTGAAATAGGGATGTGTGGGAAGACCCTGATAAGAGACATTGAGCCCTTAAAGTCTGATGAGACTTCCATGCCAGTGGAAGAGGCCTCCCTACCCCAGTGGTATTGGTCTCCCCATCACTCCCCGGCTCCCATCTCAGGGAATTAACTCTGCATTGCCTTAGGAAACTGTAAAGACCTCCACTAAGGCAGTTGCCAGGCAAAACTATGCTGATTCTCTTACAAGCCCACCCCAACAACCCCCTTTGCTTCTAGAGCTGTAACTAAACCCAAGTACCAGTAGGCCCCTAAGGTGAAGTACAAAGTGTGACCCAAGAGGAGGAATGCGATGCTCCAAAAGAACGACAGCAGTCCCCCTAATCCATGGCTTTGCTTTCCATGGTTTCAGTTACCCACAGTCAACCATGGTTCAAAAGTATTAAACGGAAAATTCCAGAAGTAAGCAGTTCATACTATTTTTTTTCAGTTTTGTGATCATAGCTCACTGCATCCTTGAACTCCTGGGCTCAATCCATCCTCTCGTCTCAGCCTCCCAAGTTAGCTAGGGCAACAGGTGTACACCACCAAGCCTGGCCAATTTTTTTGCTTGGGTTTTGTTTTTGTAGAGATGGGTCTTACTATGTTGTCCATGCTGGTCTTGAACTCTTAGCCTCAATGAAGCCTCCCACCTTGGCTTTCCAAAGCACTGGAATTATAGGCATGAGTCACTACGCCCAACCAACTTATAACTTCAATTGCATGCCATTCTGAGTAGTGTGGTAAAATCTCATGTTATTGCTAAATGGACCTAGGTTGTTTAAAAGAAATAAAGAATAGAAATGAAATAATACAAGAAAATTTTTAAAAAATCTTACACCATCCCACCCAGGATGCAAATCATCCCTCTGTCCAGCACACCTGCCCTGTGTATGCTACACACTCATTTTCACTTAGCAGCTGTCTCAGTTATCAGATTGACTGTCATGGTATCGCAGTGCTTGTGTGCAAGTGCCTCTTATTTCACTCAATAGTAGCTCCAAAGTGTAAGAGGAGTGATGCTGGCAATTCAGATATGCCAAAGAGAAGCTGTCAAGTACTTCTAAGTGAGGAGGTGAAAGTGCTCAACTTAATAAGGAAAGAAAAAAACTCATAGGTTGAGGTTGCTGAGATCTATAGTAAGAACAAATCTTTTATCTGTGAAACTATGAAGAAGAAAAAAGAAATTCATGCTAGTTTTTAATGTCACACCTCAAATTGAAAGTTAGACTAGGGTGTGGGGGCTCACGCCTATAATCCCAGCACTTTGGGAGGCCAAGGCAGGCAGATCACAACGTCAGGAGTTCAAGACCAGCCTGGCCAACATGATGAAACCCTGTCTCTACTAAAAACACAAAAATTAGCCGGATGTGGTAGTGTGCACCTGTAATCCAAGCTACTTGGGAGGCTAAGGCAGGAGAATCACTTGAACCTAGCAGGCAGAGGTTGCAGGGAGCCAAGATCATGCCATTGCACTCCAGCCTGAGCAATACAGTGAGACTCTGCCTCAAAAAAAAAGTTAGACTATAGTAAGTGACAACTTTCATTACAGTATATTGTTATACTTGTTCTGTTTTATTAATTATTGTTAATCTCTTCCCATACCTAACTTTTTTATTTGTTTGGTTTTGAGACAGAGTGTCACTCTGTCACCCAGGCTGGAGTGCAATGGTGTGATCTCAGCTCAGTTCAACCTCCGCCTCCCAGATTCAAGCGATTCTCCTGCCTCAGCCTCCTGAATAGCTGGGACTACAGGTCTGGCTAATTTTTGTATGTATGTATGTATGTATGTATGTATTTATTTATTTATTGAGACAGGGTTTTGCCACGTTGGACAGGCTGGTCTCAAACTCCTGACCTCAGGTGATCCACCCGCTTTGGCCTCCCAAAGTGCTAGTATTACAGGCACAAGCCACCGTGTCTTGCCTAATTTTTTTTTTTTTTTTTTTTTTTTTTTTTTTTTTTTTAGTAAAGTTGAGGTCTTGCTATGGTTCCCAGGTTGATCTCAAAGTCCTGAGCTCAAGGGATTCTCTCTTCTTAGCCTCCCAACGTGCTGGGATTACAGGCGTGAGCCACCACACCTGGCCTACAGCCTGACTCCCTAAACTGAAACATTAAAGGCAGAATCTCTGCTTAATGGGCTCATATCAATTAATTTAGCCTGACCCAACCTTACATTCTTTCCACCATCATCCCATACCCTTAGTATCCATTCTCACACTTGCTCTCCTATTTCTGTGCATGTAAATCAGAAAACTCAACTAGAGAAGTCCCCTCTTAGCCTAAGAGAATATGTTCCAAAACCCCCAGTGGAAGATTGAAACTGTGGGTGGTACTGAACCCTACATATACTATGCTTTTTCCTGCACACATACCTATGGGAAAGTGTAATTTATCAATTAGGTGCCGGGCACAGTGGCTCATGCCTATAATCCCAGCACTTTGGGTGGCCGAGGGCAGCAGATCACTTGAGGTCACGAGTTCGAAACCAGTCTGGCCACTATGGTGAAACCCTGTCTCTACTGAAAATATAAAAATCAGCCGGGCATGGTGATGTGCAACTGTAGTCCCAGCTACTCAGGAGACTGAGGCGGGAGAATCCCTTGAACCCGGGAGGCAGGGGTTGCAGTAAGCCAAGATCACGCCACTGCACTTCAGCCTGGGTGACAGAGCAAGACTCAATCTTAAGGAAAAAAAAAAAGCCAGGCATGATGGTGTGTTCCTATAGTCCAAGCTACTCAGGAGGCTGAGGCAGGAGGACCATTTGAGGCCAGGAGGTCAAGGCTGCAGTGAGCCATGATTGTGTCACTGCACTCTGGCCTGGGTGAAATAGTGAGACTCTGTGAAAAAAAGAAAAGAAAAGAAAATGCTCTAACACTTTGGTTGGTTGGCTCAAACATCGAAAACGTGGACCAAAACCTGACCCATGGTGAGCAAATTGGAAATGCTGTACCTGCCTCGGTTTAATATAAATAAAGGAATTCAGAAGCATAGGGAGATTGGCATGCTAGAGTGAATTTGTCATTTAAGGCCTATTCACCCACACTGGGAAGGCTTAAAAGACACACCTTTCACCAATACTGTAAAACATAACATTGTGAGGGGAGCACATCCTTGGAGAGCTCTGTGATGGCCCTGCTCTGTGGGCCTGCCTTACACTGGAAACTGCACTCACAGAATCGGGAAGCCTAAGTGCAATGGGAGTCCTTGGACCCCACCCCTGCCCAGAACGGCAGGGGCCAAGTTTTGGCACTCAGCCAACAGAGGCAAGGGGGTGTGGTTGCCATGATGAACAGGTTACTTCAGAATGGTCTGACTCATGTAGACCTTTGGGCGTTGGCAAGTTTATCAGGGTGTTCCTAGAAGTGAAATATCTTCTTACTTGATCTGTATATGCAGAACATTTCTAGGTCAGATGAACAAAAGTTTAACCTAAATCATAAAAATCAAGTCATAACCCCTCAATGAATTGCTGGACTTCAGCCACTTTATGGACCCAGGACCACTTGAATGAAGGGGAGACCTGGTCCGATTGAAGAAGAACCCCAATACTTCTAAAAATGAATTTTTTTTTTTTGAGACAGAGTCTTACTCTGTCACCCAGGCTGGAGTGCAATGGCATGATCTCAGCTCACTGCAACCTCTGCCTCCCAGATTCAAGCAATTGTCCTGCCTCAGCCTCCTGAGGAGCTGAGATTAAAGGCGTGCGTCACCATGCCAGGCTAATTTTTGTATTTTTTTTTTTTTAGTAGAGACGAGGGTTTCACCATGTTGGCCAGGCTAGTCTTGAACTCCTGACCTTGTGATCCGCCTGCCTTAGCCTCCCAAAGTGCTGGGATTATAGACATGAGCCACTGTGCCTGGCTTTTTTTTTTTTTTTTTTAAGAGACAGGGTCTAAAGTGACATGTTCGGGGCCGGGGCGGGGGGTGGGAAGGAGGGTCTCACTCTGTTGCCCAGGCTGGAGTGCAGTGGCATGATCATGGCTCACTGCAGTCTCAAACTCCTGGGCTCAAGTGATTCTCCCATCTTAGCCTGCCAACTAGCTGGGACTACAGGCACAAACCACTGTGTCTGGCTAACAAAAATTTATGCTATTAATCTTTTGCCCAGTCTTCCCCAAAGGGACCTATAGCCAGGGATCTATAACTATGGTAGTTGTGCATCGGGAAGAAGGAAATAATCAGAACTTTCGGGGACTACTGAACACCAGCTCTGAACTGATACCAATTCGGGGTACCTAAAATGTCACTGTGGCCTGCCAGTGAGAGTAGGGGTTTATGGAAGTCAGGTGATTAATGGAGTTTTAGCTCAAGTCTGTCTCACAGTGGACCCAGTGGCTCCCAACCCATTCTGCAGTTATTTCTCCAATTCCAGAAGGTGTAATTAAATAGACATACAAAGAAGCTGGCAGAATCCCCACACTGTTTCACTGACCTGTGGAGTGAGGGCTATTATGAGAGGAAAGACCAAGTGGAAGCCACTAGAGCTGCCTTGAACTAGGAAAATATTAAATCAAAAGCAGTAACACATTCCCAGAGGGATTGCAGAGATTATTGTCACCATCAAGGGCATGAAGGATGCAGGGGTGATGATTCCCATCACGTCCCCATTTAATTTGCCTATTTGGCCTGTGCAGAAGACAGATGGATCTTGGAGGATGACGGTGGATTATCACAAACTGAACCAGGTGGTGACTCCAATTGCAGCTGCTATATCAGATGTGGTTTCATTGCTTAAGCAAATTAACACATCCCCTGGTTCCTGGTTTGCATCTATTGAACTGGCAAATGCCTTTTACCCCCATTCCTGTCCATGAGGCTCACCAGAGCAATTTGCTTTCAGCAGGCAGGGACAGCAATACACCTTCAGCTCCTACTTCAGGGGTATATGTCAACTCTTGCCCTATGTCAAAATTTACTCAGAAAGACAAACATCACATGTTCTCCCTCATTTGTGGGATCTAAAAATAAAAACAACTGAACTAAGGACATAGAGAATACAGCGTGGTTATCAGAAGCTTGGAAGGGTAGTCAGGGAGGTGGGAGGTGGGGATGGTTAATGGGTACATAAACAGTTGTTAGAAAGAATGAATAAGACCCACTATTTGATAACACAACAGGGTAACTATGTCGATAATAACATGATTGTACATTTCTAAGTACTGAAAATATAATTGGATTGTTTGTAATACAAAGGATAAATGCTCGAGGAGATGAAACCCTATTCTCCATGTAATTATTATGCATTGTATGCCTGTATCAAAGCATTTCATGTACCCCATAAATACATACACTATGTATGAAAAAAATTATTAAAAATAAAACAAAATTAAATTCCCAAGGAATTGCCTTTCCCTTCCACAAGACATCACACTGGTCCATTATACTGATGCCGCCATGCTGACTGGACCCAGGGAGCAAGGAGTCTCAACTAGTCTACATTCACTGGTAAGATGCTTGCATGTCAGATAGTGAAAAAAAAATCCAGCAAAAATTCAAGAGCTTTCTACTTCAGTGAAACTTCTAGAGAGCCAGTGGTGTGGGCATGTTGAGATATCCCTTCTAAGGTGACGGAGAAGTTGTTGCATCTGGCCCCTCCTACAGGCAGAATACAGGCACAATGCCCAGTGGGTGTCTCTGGATTTTGGAGGCAATGTATTCTTCGTGTAGGTGTGATATTTGAATCTATTTACTGGATGACCCAAAAAGCTGCAGGTTTTGAGTGGGACTCAGAACTGGACAAGGCTCTGCAATGGGTCCAGGCTGCTGTGCAAGCTGCTCCGCCCCTTGGGCCATATGATCCAGCAGAGCCAATGGTGCTTGAAGGGTCAGTGGCAGACAGGGATGCTGTGTGGAGTCTTTAGCAGGTTCCTGTAGGTGAATTGTGGCACAGGCCCTTAGAATTTTGCAGCAGAGTCTTGCCATCCTCCACAGATTACTTTTGAGACACAGCTCGTAGCCTGCTACTGAGCCTTAGTAAAGACTGAATGCTCAACCATGGCCACCAAGTTACAATGTGACTTGAGCTGCCTATCACAAACTGGGTGCTATGTGACCTCTGATGCCATAAAGTTGGATGTGCACAGGAGCGCTCCACCATCAAATGGAAGGGGTATATGCATGACTGGTTTCAAACAGGCCCTGAAGGCACAAGTAAGTTACTGAAGGAGTGACCCAAATACCCATGGTCCCCATCCCTGCTACACTGCTTTCTCACTCCCATTCTGTACTGGGTCCCTACAATCAGCTGACAGAGGAAGATAAGACAGGCCTGGTTTACAGGTGGTTTTGCACAATACGTGGGTGCCATTTGAAAGTGGACAGCGTCTACAGACATACTACCCTGAATGCGCCCGATCTCATCTGAAAGTGGACAGCACTACAGCTTCTCTCTGAGACATCTCTTACGGACAGCAGTGAAGGGAAATCTTCCCAGCGGGCAAAACTTCAGGCAGCATGCTTTGCATGAAAGAAGAAATGGTCAGACATGCAGTTCTATACCAATTCAATGGGCTGTGGCCAGTGGTTTGGCTGGATGCTCAGGAACTTGGAAGGAATATGATTGGAAAACTAGTAACAAAGACATTTGGAGATGTACGTGAATAGACCTTGCAGAATGAGCAAAAGTCGTAAGATATTTGTCTCTCATGTGAATGCTCACCAAAGGGTGACCTTAGCAGAGGAGGACTTTAATAATCAAGTGGACAGGATGACCTGTTTTGTGGAAACCCATTAGCCTCTTTCTCCAGCCACCCCTGTCATCAGTCAATGGGCTCTTGAACAGAGTGGCCATGGTGGCAGGGATGGAGGTTAATCACGGGCTTGGTAATATGGACTTCCACTCACCAAGGCTGACCTGGCTATGGCCACTGGTGACTGCCCAATCTGTCAGCAGCAGAGATCAAGACTGAGTCCCTAATAATCCCTGGGGATAATCAGCCAGCTACCCAGTGGCAGGTTGATTACACTGGACTGCTTCTATCATGGAAGGGACAGTGTTTTGTCCTTACTGTAATAGATTTTTTTCATCTTAATTTTTAGTTTTAATTTTTAGAGATGGAGTCTTGCTATGTTGCCCAGACTGGAGTGCAGTGGCTATTTGCAGGCATGATCATGGCACACTATAGCCTTGAACTCCTGTTCTCAAGAATTCCTCCCACCTTGCCTCAGTCTCCCAAGTATCTGGAACTACAGGTGTGCACCACTGTGTAGGCTTGTAATAAACTCCTACTGCGCGTGTGAATTTGCCTTCCTTGCATACAATGCTTCTACCCAAACCACCATTTGTGGACTTATAGAATGCCTTATCCATTGTAATGGTATTGGTATTCCACACAGCACTGCTTCTCATCAATGAACTCATGTCACAGCAAAAGGAGTGCAGCAATGGGTTCAAGCTCATGGAATTCACTGGTCTTTTCCCACCATTCTGAAGTAGTTGGTTTGATAAAACAGTGGAAGCGTCTTTTGAAAACTTAGTTACAGTACCAGCTAGGTGGCAATATATTGCAGGGTGAGTGGGAGGTTCTCCAAAAGGCTGTATATGCTCTGAATCAGTGTCCAATATACAGTGCTGTTTCTTTTATTCATTTATTTTTTTGGAGACGGAGTTTTGCTCTGGTCGCCCAGGCTGGAGTGCAATGGCATGATCTCGGCTCACTGCCACCTCTCCCTCCTGGGTTCAAGCGATTCTCATGCCTCGACCTCCCAAGTAGCTGGGGTTACAGGCACCTGCCACCATACCTGGCTAATTTTTGTAATTTTTAGTAGAGACAGGGTTTTCCCATGTTGGCCAGGCTAGTCTTGAACTCCTGACCTCAGGTGATCTGCCCGTCCCGGCCTCCAAAAGTGCTGAGATTACAGGCATGAGCACCGTACCTGGCCATGGTGCTGTTTCTCTTACAGCAGGAATTCACAGTCAGGAATCAAGGGTGGAAATGGGAGTGGCACCATTC
This sequence comes from Cacajao melanocephalus, assembly GCA_963573385.1. NCBI lineage: Eukaryota > Metazoa > Chordata > Mammalia > Primates > Pitheciidae > Cacajao > Cacajao melanocephalus. The sequence continues at coordinate 36,453 of CAUYLG010017449.1, forward strand.
ACCTTTTTTTTTTTCTTTTTAGACAGAGTCTTGCTCTGCTGCCCAGGCTGGAATGCAGTGGCATGACCATAGCTCCCTGCAGCCTCAAACTCTTGGGCTCAAGCAATCCTCCCACCCTAGCCTCTCAAGTAGCTAAGACTACAAGTGCCTGCCACCACGCCCAGCTAGTTTAACAAAAACCAATTTTTTTTGTAGAAATAGTATCTCCCTATGTTGCTTAAGTTGGTCTCAAACTCCCAGCCTCAAGCAATCCTCCTGCCTTGGCCTCCCAAAGCACTGGGATTGTAGGCATGAGCCACTGTGCCTAGCTGAACCACTATTACTCTTAGTGACCCACTAGCAAATTTTTTGGTTCCTGCTATCACAACTTTATGCTCTGCTGGTCTAGTGCTCTTAGTTTCAGAGGAAGGAATCCTTCCATCTGGACACAACAATAATTGCATTGAACTGGAAGTTAAGGCTACCACCTGGCCACTTCAGGCTCCTCAACACCCTGAATTAACAAGACAAGAAGAGAATACTCTAGTGGCTAGATAAATTGATTCTGACTACCGAGGGAAACTTGGACTACTGCTCCACAATGGAGGTAAGAAAGTATATCTGCAATTCATGAGATCCTATAGAGCATCTCTCAGTATGACCATGCCCTCAGATTAAGTGGAATGGAGAAATACACAGCAATCCAATCCAGATGGGACTATACATGGCCCAGACCCTTCAAGAATGAAGGTTTGGATCACAACACCAAATAAAGAACCATGACCACCTGAGGTGCTTACTGAAGGCAAAAGGAATACAGTTTGGGGTAGTGGAAGAAGGTTATAAATAAATACACTGCCATGATCACATGACTGGTTACAGAAATGAGGACTGCAATTGTTATATTTCCTCCTTATTTTATTATGAACATGTTTCTGTAGCAAATATCTTTGTTTCCTTTCCTCTCATTTTATCATGTAACAAGATAAATTGACTTTATATCATAGGATTTAAGTACTGTTAATTTTATTTCTGGCTGGGTGTGGTAGTTCATGTCTGTAATCCCAGCACTTTAGGAGGCTGAGGTGGGAGGACCACTTGAGCCCAGAAATTCAAGACCAGCCTGGGCAACATAGGGAGACCCTGTCTCTACAAGTGGTGGCACCTGCCTGTAGTCTTAGCTACTTGGGAGGCTGTAGAGGGAAGATCTCTTGAGCCCAGGAGGTGGAGGTTGTGGTGAGCTTTGATTGTGCCACTGCACTCCAGCCTGGGCAACAGAGTGAGACCTTATCTCAAAAAACAACAGCTGAGGATGGTGGCACCCATAATCCCAGAACTTTGGGAGGCCAAGGCAAGTGAATTGCTGGAGCCCAGGAGTTTGAGACCAGCCCAAGCAATGTGGCAAAACCTCATCTCTACTAAAAACAAAAACCAGTAGCCAGGTATAGTAGCATGCACCTGCAGTCCCAGCTACTTGGGAGGCTGAGGTGGAAGAATCGCTTGAGCCTGAGAGGATGAGGCTGCAGTGAGCTGTGATTGTGCCAGTCCACTCCAGCCTGAGCAACAGAGCCTGACCTTGTCTTTATTTTTTTTGGGGGGGGGTGGGGGACGGGGTCTTGCTACATTACCCAGGCTGGAGTGCAGTGGCTATTCACAGGCGTGATCCCACTACTGATCAGCACGGAGTTTTGATCTGTTACGTTTCTGACCTGGGCCAGTTCACCCCTCCTTAGGCAACCTGGTGGTTTCCCACTCCCGGGAGGTCACCATATGGACGCTGAACTTAGTGCAGACACCTGACTGGCATAGCGCACTACAGCCCAGAACTCCTGAGCTCAAGTGATCCTCCCACCTCAGCCTCCCAAGTAGCTGGGACTACAGGAATGCACCACTGTGCCTGGCTGACCTTGTCTCTATAGAAAACAAACAGGCCAGGCACGGTGGCTCACGCCTGTAATCCCAGAACTTTTGGAGGGCTGGGCCTGAGATTGGGAGCTCGAGACCAGCCTGACCAACATGGAGAAATCTCGACTCTACTCAAAATACAAAATTAGCTGGGTGTGGTGGCGGGTGCCTATAATCCCAGCTACTTGGGAGGCTGAAGCAGGAAAATCACTTGAACCTGGGAGGCAGAGGTTGTGGTGAGTGGAGATCGTGCCATTGCACTCCAGCCTGGGCAACAAGAGCAAAACTCTGTCTCAAAAAAAAAAAAAAAAGAGAAAAGAAAAGAAAAAAGAAAACAAAGCAACAATAACAACAAACAACAAAACTTTTACGTCTATTCCACAAAAGTGTCACATATGCAAAGCAGCCCTCAAATGCCAAAGGAGCAGAGAAACCAAGGAATGAGGCAGACGAATCCAGTTTGTCAACGAAGGGTGATTTCTGAGGGAACTTACATACGGAAGTTTAGTCTTGAGCATCAGCAAGCAGGTAGATCTCAGCACAATTCCTCCCCAGAATCAAGGCTTACCTATGAAACGGAAAAGGGCTATATGCTCTATAGAGACAATTCAAGGCAACTGATATAGTTTGCATTTTTGTCCCCTTCAAATCTCATATTGCAATATGAGTCCCAATGTTGGAGGTGGGGCCTAGTGGGAGGTGATTGGATCGGGGGGCAGATCTCTCATGAATGGTTTAGCACCATCCCCTTGGTGATAAGTGAGTTCTCATCTGACCGCATGTGAGATTTTATTGTTGAAAGTGTATGGCATCCACCCCTTCCCTGTCTCTTCTGCTCCCACTTTCTTCATGTGACACCCCCGCTCCCCCTTCACCTTCCACCATGATTGTCAGCTTCCTGAAGCTCTCACCAGAAGCAGACTCTAGAGCCATGCTTGTATAGCCTGCAGCCTGCAGGTGGGAGAATTGTGATCTTGACTGACTGCAAGCTCTGCCTCCCAGGTTCAAGCGATTCTCCTGCCTCAGCCTCCCAAGTAGCTGGGATTACAGGCATTGCCACCATATATGGCTATTTTTTTTTCTTTTTGTATTTTTTAGTAGAGACAGGGTTTCACCATGTTGGCCAGGCTGGTCTGGAACTCCTGACCTCAGGTGATCTGCCCGCCTTGGCCTCCCAAAGTGCTGGGATTATAGGTGTGAGCCACTGCGTCCAGCCCAAACCGCTTTTCTTTATGAATTACCTAGCCTCAGGTATTTTTTACAGCAATGCAGGAATGGCCTAACACAGCAGCCCTCCAGAAAAGGCAAGAATGCCATGTGCGTCATAGCCTGTGATTTGTGTGGTAACGTCAAGGTTGCCTTGACCTAAAGGCAGTATTTATAGTGTGTACATGTTCTTACACCAAGGACGACAAATAAAGTAGGAATCAGAAGGCATTCACGAAACTGGGGTTAGTGAGAAGTCAGCATGGCAGATCAGCATTCAAGATGGAGTCACTTTCGTCTGCGCAACATCATAGTATTTAAGTTACAGAAGAATATAAAAAAAAAAGAGTAAACACCCCTCATTTCCATCCTCTTCTAGGAAAGAGTTCGTGCATTTCAGTAGCACACAGGACAGATGTATCATATTAGGCAGAATGATGACCTAGTTATTGTCTTTATTTGGAGATTAAGTATGGTTTCAGGAGATGAGGATGAGTGCCAAGTTGACAAGTAGACTTGTGATGGTTATTTTTATGTGTTGACTTGACTGGGACATGGGGTGCCCAGGTAAAACATTATTTCTGGGTATGTCTGTGAGAGTGATTCTGAATGAGACTGGCATTTGAATCAATGGCTGAGGAAGGCAGATGACCCTCCCCAGTGTGAAAGTCCTCATCCAGTCCCATCATCCAATCCATTGAGGGCCTGAATAGAACAGCAGAAGGAGAGGAGGGGGAGTTTGCTCTGTCTGCCTAATTGGTTGAGTGGAGACATCGGTCTTCTGCCCTTGCCTGGGACTTAAACCATCGGATCCCCAGTTCTCAGAGCTACGCCACCAGCCTTCCCGGGTCCCCAGTTTGCAGAAGTGTGGGAATTCTCAGCCTTGATAATCGCATGAGTTAATTCCTTAAAATGCATCACAGATGATAACATAGTGATAGAGATAGAGGTGGACAGACAGACAGATTGAGCAATCCTATTGGTCTGTTTTTCTGGAGAACCCTGACTAATACAGGGTGTGTTTTAAGAGCTCTGTTGGTTGGGAGGTGGCAATGGGGAGATGGTGGTCAAAGAGTATGAAGTTTCAATTATACAGAATGAATAAGTTTTTGAGACCTATAAGAGAACTGATTTTATTTTATTTTTAAATTTTATTTTATTGAGACGGTATCTTGCTCTATCACCCAGGCTGGTGTGCACTGGCATGGTCTCAGCTCATTGCAGCCTTGACCTTCTGGGCTCAAGTGATCCTCCTACCTCAGCCTCCCATGTAGCTGGGACAACACGTGCATGGCATCACACCTGGCTAATTTTTGTATTTTTGTGGAATTGGGGGTCTCACTATGTTTCTCAGGCTGGTCTCAAACTTCTGGCTCAAGTGATCCTCCTGCCTTGGCCTTCCAAAGTGTTGGGATTACAGGCGTAAGCCACTGTGCCTGACCAAGAGAGCTGATCTTAAATGTTCACACCACAAAAAAAAAAATTATGTGAGATGATGGATATGCTTGATTTAATTATTCCACAATGTGTACATATCAAAATATCACATTGTATCCCATATATATATAGTTATTATTTGTCAATTAATTTTGTTTTTTGAGACAGGGTTTCACTCCTCTCATCTAGGCTGGAATGCAATGGTGTGATTTTGGCTCACTGCAACCTCTACCTCCCAGGCTCAAGCGATCCTCTCACCTCAGCCTCCCGAATAGCTGGGACTATAGGGGCACACCACCATGCCCTGCTAATTTTTGTATTTTTCGTGCAGACTGGGTTTCACCGTGTTTGTCAGGCTGGTCTCAAACTCCTGAGCTCAAGCCATCAGCCAGCCTTGGCCTCCCAAAGTGCTGGGGTTACAGGCATTAGCCACTGTGTCTGGCTGAATAAATATTTTTAAAAGACCTTTATTTTAATTTACATACTGTAAAATTCACCCATCCTAAGTGTATAATTCAGTGATTTTTAGTGAAGGTACAGAGCTGTGCAATCATCACCACACTCCAGTTTTAAAATACCTCCATCCCCAGAAAGATCTTTAAGGTTCATTTGCAGTCACTCCGTTTCCCACTTGAGCCCTAGGCAGCCACTAATCTACTTTCTATCTGAATAGCTTTGCATTTTCTGGATAATCTCTGTCTTGAGTCATGTTTTTATAGAACTTGACCATGGCGGGCACTAAGGCACCCAAAGAGAATTGGTAGCATAGCCTAATAAGAATGGAAAAACCTCACTCCCAGAATGAGTTCATTTTCTCAAATTTTTGGACCAGTTTGTAACAAATTCAGAGATTTTTCAGATTCAGGTTTCTGAAACAAGACCATGTAAGCAGCTCCTCCCACCATCTTCCCTGTTACTAGAGGAAGTAGTGCCTTTAGCCAGAGGCATGCAAAGCAAATGCTGGTCTCTGGGCAGCCACTTTAGTGGGGAGAAAACCCAGAAACCTAACTAAGATGCAACACCCTAGCGGTGCTGTGCATTTACCTTTTTTTTTTGAGATGGAGCCTCACTCTGTTGACCAGGCTGGAGAGCAGTGGCGCGATCTCAGCTCGCTGCAACCTCTGCCTCCCGGGTTCAAGCGATTCTCCTCCCTCAGCCTCCTGCATAGCTGGGATTACAGGTGCCCTCCACTACATGTGGCTAATTTTTTGTATTTTTAGTAGAGACGGAGTTTCACCATGTTGGCCAGGCTGGACTTGAACTCCTGACTTCAGGTGATCTACCTACCTCGGCCTCTGAAAGTGCTAGGATTACAAGTGTGAGCCACCATGCCTGGACTAATTTTACCCGTTCTTTTTAACCTATCCCTGCCAGGTAGTCTGCGGATGAAGGAGAAGACTCCAGACAAGGTGGTCTTGCCTTAGAAGGTGCTCACTGACAATTGCTATGTCACTTGTCATTAAACAATCCAACCAGGCAAATTCTATTTCAAAAGACAAAGAGTCTTGTCAGAACAGCATGAAAAAAAAAAAAGAAATAAAAAGGCAAAGGCTCTTACTAAATGTCAACACTTCGCTCCAGAATATTCTCGTAACAGCACCTACATAGCTTGAAACACAGTCCAGGCCTGGTCACAAAAGAAGTTTCCAAGGCCCCTTTCTAGGATCAGGTTTTACTATTGTTCTTATTGTGTTTTAACAACAATATGGAGTTACCCTGGAGTTTTGGGATGGTCTAAGAGTAAGCTTTGAAAAATGTGGCCAAAATGATTATAATCAGGGCAGGGGGAGCAATTTCTGTATTTGTTTCGCTGACGAAAAAAAATCCAACTGAAAATCTGCAGGCTGACAAATGGACAGAACCCATTACAGAGCAAGAAAAACTGAGTCAGAGAGGACAGCCTAGAGCTCTGGGAGGCCACACACCTTGCGCCAGAAATCGAAGCTGCCAAGCTTA